>JAVYIG010016003.1:0-33133 GCA_035222895.1 Strongylocentrotus droebachiensis | reverse complement strand
AAATTCCCACGAAGAAGGCCAAAAAACAAAAAAGTGGTCTTACCCAACCCCCTCCCCCCGCTTATTTACAAGTTTCAAGTTTCAAGTTTATTTATCTTTCTTTCATAACACACTTTACAAATATGACATGAATATAACAAGTTTAACATAATATGGCGTTACAAAAGAAAGATGAGGTGACCTTGGTTGAAAGCAAGGCTTGTGGATTTAAGGTCCCTCATGAGTAGCTTATGAATATGTCCTAAAAGAACAAAACTTGTCAGATAAGAATAATGCATACATTTAAGTGCTGACTAACTAAACTAACTAAACAACTGAAAACATATAAACATAAATAAGTATAATAAAATCTACAGGAAAATACAACGAGCAACAGGACCGAAACACAGACAAAAACAAAAAAAGACAGACAGATGATCATGAATAGATGTGAGAGATGGGAGTAGAATTCTGCTGACCTATATAGTAATTCATTTCCTCAAAATATGATCACAACTATAAATCTAGACGATATCGACTCAAATATAGTAACTTCAGTTTGCGCTTAAATACATAAATACTGACTGATTGCGCTATTCTTGGTTCAATTTACCGCTGGCTGAGTCGGGGTAAAATATTTCCTGAAAAATTGGACAAAAAAGTGCCTCCTACCCCCCCCCCCCCCCCGCTCATTCACTGGTGGTTGAGTCGCAACTAATATTTTCTCACGGATTGCCCCCCCCCCTCCCCCTCTTCCCGCCGGCTGGATCCGCCACTGGTTGACAGAACAATTCTGGTTTTGTTCTATCGGTCATTGTTTTTACGGAAATGGGGCCCAGACAAACCGACTCGCTTGGGGTGTGGCGAGCGGCACAGAGAGTGATAGGGCATTGTTTGACTGATATAAACTCTTTGTTCGAACAGAGACTCATGTCCAAAACAAACAAAATCATGAAAGCTCAAAGTCACCCTCTCAACACCCAGTATTATTTCAACCGTTCTGGAATTCGACTAAACGTCCCACGCTTCCGCAATCCTTTGTACCAAACTCTATCCACATGTTCAACTAATTCGTTAAGAGATAATAATAATAATAATAATAATAATATTAATAATAATAATAATCATAATAATAATAATATTAATAATGACAATAGCAAAATGATCATAATTATTTGAATTTATAAACTGTTCTCATAAAGCTATTCCTAAGATATAATATCTAATCAAGTTTCACAATTTTGGATGGAGTAAACAATTCTGTATTATTTTTGTGAAATGACGAGATCTTTTCTGTTTTTAAATTGTTTGCTTAATTGTTTTGCATGTTTCATATTATTGTACTCTGTTTCTCGTATTATTGTAATGCTGGTGGGAAGCATATTTCCACATTGTGGACGAATAAATCAAATCAAATGTATATAAATTATTTTGATTATATGTCTCGAGTGATACAAGACAGTCAAGAGGCTCGCTGTTTACACGGGGGGGGGGGGGTTAAGTAAATGCTGAACACAAATTAAACTGTATTAAATCGACTACATAGATCTTAATTACCTTTCACATTTAAATGTATTCATTCTAATTCCACTTCATTCTCTCTTTCCCTTCCTCCCTCTCGCAATGGAGAAATAAATAATCGTACATGGCGCATCTTTAGGTATATCGACTTTCATTCGATCTCGATCTCATTTTAAATGAAAAGGGAGACTAGTCTTGACAAAATAGGCCTACAGAAAACACATTAGGGACTTTTAGATTGAGTGGACGAGAACACGACGAACGCCGACTGACCCTGCGTGTCAACGTACTTAACTGCCCGTGTTGTCTACAATTAGAAACACTAGGGACTTTTAGATTTGCGTGGACTGATACGTGGTACTTCCATTCACGGCAGTGCTTTAAAAGGACGTCATTCGTAGCATAGACCTATTGTCTAAAAGTCCCTATTTTAGATTGCACTCGACGATATACCGTGTGAGTCAAAAAAAGTTTACACCTAGAAAATTGCTAATTATTTTAAAATTCATCTATGAACAGAAAATTATTATACATCTTATGAAAAAGTGTTTTATCCCAAATCATGTGATATAATTTTTGTGTTGTATGTGTTCAGGTTTAGATGAACACGAGGCATAGTTTGCGAGAGTGCAAAAATCGACTTGCGCCAAAGTGATGCGTACAGTATGTATTATGTTGGGATCAGTGGAGTGAGAGAATGAATTAAAATGTATCAAATGAAATGCATTGCATATGCTTTTTGCAATGGGCAAAGTCACACCACCCACACACACGCGCACAAATGTTCGTTGATATTTGATATTCGATATTTGATATGTGTGGCATGATTAATTTTGTTAGGGATGTTATTTGGATCTGCAAAGACCGAATTAATACCCAAATTCAAATTGTTTTATTCAAACATCTATTAAGCAACTTTGGCGCAAGTCGATTTTCGCACTCTCGCAAACAATGCCTCGTGTTCATCCAAGCGTGAACACATACCACACAAAAATGGTACCAAATGATTTGGGATAAAACACTCTCTCATTAGATGTTTAATAATTTATTGTTCATAGATGACTTTTAAAATAATTAGCAATTGTCTAGGTGTATTTTTTTTTGGACTCACTCTGTACATGCATACAGGAAGTAACACTATAAACATCACGGACAAAAAAAGAGGACAAAATATACAGTTCCTCATTCTACCCTCAACAAAACAACATCCCTTCAATGCTATTATGTAAAAATGTGTAGAACAGGTGAATATGCATGAGACACCTGGGCCCCGTCTTACAAAGAGTTACGATCGATCCAAATCAATCGTAAGTCCTCCAATCAATCGCAAGTTTGCAGTCTCCTATCTCTTATGTACATAGTTACGATTGATATCAATCGCAAATAAGTTACGATTGATATCAACTCTTTGTAAGACGGGGCCCTGCTCTACACATTTTACATAATAGCAGAGAAGGGATGTTCCTTTGTCTACCTGAGGAACTGTATATTTTATGCGCACGCGGCATACTAGTACCCTGAGCATGTAAAGGCGCTATATAAATATCAATATGTATGTATGTATGTACTAGATTTAGGAAAATCAAGGTTGACGCATTCTCAATCGCCGACTGAGACGATGTAACGCATGCGCCGTATCTTAAAGGTAAAGACCAGTATTGGAAACGCCCCAATTTCAAACAATGAAATGGAAGCTCTCATTACCAATCATGTGAAAGAATATGTTTTGACTAATACATGATGATAACAAATTTGCCGGGAAACCGCCTACTAATTCATATATTTGGTAAATTGTTTCTCTCATGGTCTGTGAGAGATATAGGGTAGTCCCATATACATCTTTCTGTGTATAGTGCTTGTAACTTTACGAAAAATGGGCCAAATTTCTTATCATTTTGACGATTCCAGAACCTTGCAGATGCTAGATGCTAGATGATCAACTTTTTCTGATCGATTCCACAACGTTTCTTTCACAATGCAATCGCATGACCATAACTGGTCTTTACCTTTAAAATGACGTCACACGTTGCAGTCAAAGCTGTTGACATGCACATCTAAAAGTCCCTATTGTAATCATCTGGGTGGAACGCCTCAAGCCTGGGGGTGTTTCATACCCCCAGGGTTGCAAAACGACAACGTACTTTTATTCCATAGAAAATTTCTCAGGTCAGCGTTATGTGTAAATAAATTTACACCAGATTGTATGATATGGAGAAACTGGGAGGGCATGGCTAGCTAACAGTATCAAACATCGAATGGTTAGTTTCTGGTTAAGAATAGTAAAAGGTTCTCCCTCTAAATATTCAGTCAAATTTTATTTTTTGCAAAGGTTAATTAGTCAGAATGTATTTATATGTCTACTTCTTTCAAGTGGTTATCTTGTATTGCAAAAAATATTGAACCATGCTGGTCTTGGTAATAATAATAATAATAGCTAGTTCTTATATAGCGCTTTTCAGGACCGAAGGCCCTCTCAAAGCGCTTTACAGATATATATATTGTTTGGCTAAAGCAAGGGGAAGGATTTAGCAATAGTTGGATACTGAGCACTCTGAAGTTGAGATTAAACGATATTTCAAAACAAAATGTGATGGCAACAATTTGGACAAACAGTGTGTGCCTGAATTATAGGATCTTTAAAAAGGATTGTCTCTTTGAAAGGTATTTAGTTTTGCTGAGTAAAAGAGATAGAATAACACTGAGCCGTTTTAGATGTAGGTCACACCGTTTACCAATTAATAATAACAGATTCAATGAAATTAGTATTGAATGCCCATGTTGTGATATGCATGAGTCTGGTGATGAATTCCATTATGTTTTTGTATGCTCTTTTTTTCAGAAAGGAAAGAGAGTTATATTTAGGTCGCAAAGTAATAGTTAAACGCCCTTGCACATTACACATGTTGAATTAATTTTTATATTCCGGTATAGGACAGCTGAAGAAATTAGTACTTTTCTTAAGGGTAATAATGTCATTTTTTGCTGGTCTATATACATGTAAATCTGAACAATCCAATCATATGTCACCCATAAAAAGGAATGTTACAACCCGAAGTGGTAGGTTAATTAAGCAACCAACAATTCTTGATCTGTAGTACAGTATTTCTTTAGGTCAAGTATAGTTTTGATGGTTTGTTTGTTCTTTTGTTCTTTTATTTGTTAGTATACTTTTTGTTTTTGTTTGTCCAATGGACGATTATGCCGTATTTTGTTAGTCTGCATAAGTCTTAACAATCCAATCACATCTCACTTACATGTACAAAAATGAAACTTATAATTTCTTATATAGTTAAGACAATAATGTATTTTTTTTAAATAATTTTTTGTTTTTATCTTTCTTTTTCTTCATGTTTGTATTTAGATTGTTCATGTGGTATTCTCCACTTTTTATGTATGCTTGCCATATTGTATAATATTGTGTTTATGTTTAGCATAGGCTAGGTTTAGATTATTCCTATTTATCGTTATACTTTTATATTGTTGTTTTGTTGTATTCTGTATTCTTTGTATTATTAAGCTATGTTTGTATTCTTTATTATGTATCATTATCATGACATGTACATGTGTTGTACTCTCATACCCCAGAAGGGGGTCGAATGAGTCAATAAATTCTATTCTATTCTATTCTATTCTATTCTATTCTATTCTATTCTATTTGGGTCAAGTCCACTCTTTAGTCAATCCTAGGACTAAAATTAACGTCCTCGTGTTAATTCTGTGCTTTTTATTACATCGAAAGAATAGTAGTTCACATTATGGAAATATATGCCCACATATAATTTCTCTTGACAATCTTAGCTTTACCTGTGAGTAGATTTGCATCACCAATATACAACATGCTTTCATGCACTGAACAGAACCAACGAAATCGTATCTCGCTGTCAGTAACTCATCGATAGAAAAGTCATCAGTGAATTTGAAACACATTTTCAACTGGCCTGTTTAATTATTATGGAAAAAATGGATTTCATCAAGGTTGGGTAAATAGATCACTTTACACATACGCATTCATATTTGATGCATGCTATAATTGTATGACAGGTTACAAATCACAGTTAAAGCCATTGAGCTTACAATGAGACATAAATATCGTCTTGCAAATCAATTTAAAAGCAATCTTTTTCAACTTTTCTTGCAAGCCACGTAAACACAAGCATTTTATACTCGTCTTGCATATAATATGAAAATAATCATTATAGCACATCTGGGGGAAACGTGAATTCAAATCATTTTAAACTCGTGTACGAAATTATATAAATAAAAACGAGAAAGCAATTTGAAATCCTCCTGTAAATAATATAAATTTCAATTACTTTTAATACATATTCGATTTGAACTCTTCTTGTGAATACATATTCATTTTTAAATTGAAACATAACCATTTGTTTAATTCTTATCAGAAACCATCACGTTTAAGGATGTATCATGACGTAGAGCTCAAACGTTTGGCCGCCGAGTTCGATCGAGATGACGTTTGGTCTCTTGTTGAGGAGATGGGTCTTGATGAGGAGACGATTCGCAATCTCCAAGGGACACCGGGTTCCTCCAGCATCACTGTTGAAACATTGATCCGGACGTGGATGGAGCAACATTCCGAAGGAAAAGATGGTCTGGAGACATTGGATATTCTTGAAGATAAACTGACGAAGTTTAGAATAAAGTCAACTGAAGCGGACAAAGGTTAAATACGATGATGATGATGACGATTGTGATAATAATGATGGTGATGATGATGATGATAAATAAATTAAAGAAAGAAAGAGAAAAAAATAATGTAAGACAATTGTCAAAGTGATGATAACATTGTTGAATATGATGACATTGTTAAATGTGACGAAAATGACAGTGATAATAATGATATTCTTATATTGTCACAGCTTTTCAACAATTTGTGATCATGTAATTAAATATAATTTGTTTATTTGTTTTATGTTTTACTTAGGCTGCCTATGAATGTACAGGGTGGCAGATAGGGTTACCTTATTTGAAGGCAAATCATAAACCTGGGGGGAGTTTCACAGAACTTGTCACCAGTGACAAATAACAATGTTTGTTATAAGCTACTGAAATCCTTGCTTCTGATTGGTTATCAGCAGTTTTGTCACTGATCTTTGTCATTTGTCATTGACAAAAGGCTTTGTGAAACGGGTGACCTGTTTGATTACAATGCCCATTCAGGGCAATCGTTCCACATGTGTGGTTTAGCTCGATAACTTTTGGTTCAGAGTCCTACAAATTATTCCAGATGTATAAGAAGAAAGGGCAAACATTTCTGCACACATGTGCATCCATTTCCGCTTCATGACTATATTGGCCCGAATTCACAAAGGAGGTTTGTCGACAAACCGAGGTTTATGTACGTCATATGACGCGTATCTTCGCGTTTTTACAAACCTGGTTTGTAAAAACGCGTCGAAACGCGTCAAATGACGCACGAAAACGTATGTCATAATTATGACGCGTATCTTCGCGTTTTTACAAACCTGGTTTGTAAAAACGCGTCGAAACGCGTCATATGACGCACGAAAACCAAGGATTGTCAACAAACCTCCTTTGTGAATTCGGGCCATTGTGTTTGATGCCAGGAATTATAAACAGGTTGAATAAGCTTCAAAGTCTTTAAATTGGCAACACTTTGAGATATTCCAAATCATTGTTTTCCCATCAAAATTTGCCATTTTGCCATTTTGATGACAACATTCTTGCCCATGTATATTTCCTTCAAATGCATTACATTTAATTTTAAGAATGCAGCAATAAAAGAAAAATATTGGTGTTGCCAATTTGAGAAGATATGTGATCAATTTAACCCTTAAAGGGACTATGTCCCATTTGCAGGCCAAAAAAAATGAAAAAGTTAAATTCCAACTGCATTTGAAAGATAATACTAATTTTGAACTTCCCTTAAAAAGGTGGGGCTTGAAAATGTCTTCAAGTGGGAAAATAACGACTATTAGTTGTCATATCGACTTTAGGGCTATAGAGCCCAAAAGTAATAGTCTTGATTTTCAGACAATTGTACCGAATGGTCATACGTTTTATGCTGCGCAAAGATTCAATCAGTTTAATCTTGCCCTTCACAATAAGTGGGTTATTGATGTAGACAAATGCTCATGTACCCTTTACAACTCTTTTCATGTATGTTATTACCAAAGAAGAAAAACAGCCAGTCAGTCACTCAAAAGTGTCTGACAGTGAAGTCTAGCAAGTAAACGGATTTCCTTGCATAATTTGAATATGAGGACACTGCTAACGTACGTTTAAATTTCACAGATAGGACATACATGACATATTCATAATTCCTGCAAAGTTCTACAGAATTTGAAGTTGGCTACAAAAGGAACATAGTACCTTTAACCCGTTGACGACTGAATTCATTTATTGCCATAGGCTTAATACATGGGCCCCTGGTTCCAGTAGGTAATGGGTTAAAATAAATGTTGTTCTGCCTAGAGGGTTAAAATACTGCCATCAAAATATAAAGTGGCTCTCTGTCCCATAATGTCAACGCTTATAATAGACCAGTTCACGGTTAGCTCATGGCTGCAATGACCCCAAATATCCACAGATCTTCAAAACATGAAGAGGTCCCACTTTGTACATTTTGAAATAATCACTCCTACAGCGATGGAGATGCTACATACTTAGCCTTTGTTTCCCCTTTTCAAAGAATACTTCCACCCGTGTACCATGGAGTGCACTGCTTGCCTATGACTTGAGCCATAATGTATGACCGTACAGAGGATTTATTTTATGTTGGGGACCGGGGGGGGGGGATTCAATGAATTATTGATAATTGATTGCATTTTATTTTTTATTTTTTATTTTTGATGGAAACTGCCCCCTGCCCTTGTTCCCGCTGCGTACAGTCATGGTTCAGTGGCAAAGCTATGGCCTCGTAACTGTGAGGCCCCATGATCTAAACCTTGTCGATGTGCCACATAAGTGCCCTTTCGTGGGGCATTAATCCTCATTATTGTCATTTATGAATTAAGGGCGTAGGTTCCCTAGTTGATAAGCATAGTTTCATACACATGCTTTAGCAGTCACGCAAAACAAACACTGGCAAATTATTATTCAATAAAATCTATTCGCGAATTGACAACCTTGACCACTTCAAAGCTTCACTCAAAACTAACATCTTCCTTCAGACATTCAAAAATGCTAAATTTATTGGAGGAGCTCGCGCCTTTGAAAGGTTTTTTTTAAACAGATAAATGGCGCCATACAAATGATGTGAATCATCATAATCATCATCATCATCTAGAACTATTAGGAATAAATCAAAATGTCAAAATAATTCCATAAATTGGGGTAAAAAAAAATATTCCAAATATATGAGCGACAGTGTAGTAACGCAATGTGGACACCATATTTGAACACAGCGTTACTACAAACGGTGAACACTTCTTGTACATACACTGTGGTCACAGGAAACCACAGTGTGTACACTCCACAGTGAGTTGACATAGTGAGAACGCACTTTCGCAATCGAACTACAGGGCATCAACATTATATTTTCGCTAACGTGGTCGGCGCCCTACATGAAAAGTTTGATTGGAAAATTGTAGATCCACGGTATTACCTTCATTTCATTCTTTTGTATTCCTTCAGATGCTAATGTTACCTCCGATGACGCAAAGGGTGGAGAAAAAAGAGGGAAGAAAGGATTCAAGCGATGGGGTATCTTAGTCTGTCTCTTCTTTGTTCCTTTCATCGAGGTTGGATCAATAAGAACATTATCACTCATCCTGGATGACCTCACTCGTCAGTTTGGTGTTAGTACATCATATATATCTGGTATATACGGCGTCGTGTCTGGTATATATACTATCCTAGGTAAGGTGGAGAAAAGGATATACATTATAATTACTTTATTGAAATGTATGTATATACAGAAACCGAGAATTATCGATGTTTTATCATAACTTAGACACATTTATAATTAATAAATGACACATATTTGGAAAGCTTAGATCCTCCTCTGGGAATGACAAAGTTCTGTTTGTTTAAATTAGTGCTTACATTTCCATAATTTTATCAAACGGATTCATTTTCACTGGCTGCCTGCTGTAGCAACAAGCAGAATTGACAACAGACTTAACTCCGTTTCGTTGAAAATCAGCCATGCATGAAGTCTTACGTCTACGGCCGATTGTCAACGAAATGGAGTTAAGTCTTTCGTTAATTCCGTTTGTTGCTAAGGCAAGCAGCCAGTGAAAACGAATTCGTTTGATAAAATTATGGAAATGCAAGCACTACTTCAAACAATCAGAACTTTGTTATTCCTAGCTCATTTTTCGTGATTGAGGTGTCATATGAAAGGGCAGAAACTCAAATTCAGATACCGTCTGCCAAATGAGTTTTTTGTTTCCTCTCTTCAAATTCATTTTAATAACTGTCTCATGCGTGAAAGATGCATTATATGAGTTACATCAAATGAAAGAGGAGGATCTAAGCTTTCCAAATATGTGTCATTTATCAATTATAATTGTGATTTAAAAAAATAAATATGATAAAACATCGATAATTCTCGGTTTCGTTTTTCCAAGGACGCACTGTATATTATGTATAAAATGAATCATTTCAAATTAAAAACGCCATTATAGTTTCCTTCGAAATGAATCTTTGTGCTATTAACCTCATATTTCATTCATGATTATAATGAAATTAAAAAAAGTAACATTGAAAGCATTCACGAATCTTATTCAAAATATGCCTGCATTTTCAAGCAGCTTCGAATGTTTTCTTGGTAAGACGTTTCGCCTCTCCATTACCTATATCGCAGGATTTTATGTGGTTCAAATGCGCATCTTAATTTCCCACCACCAAAGTAGGACCTCCCTCGCCATGCAGGAATATGGCGGTCTGCTAACTCAGATTTAAGAGCGATATCTCTACTTTAAGTGGCAGAAAATTAAAGTAGCCCTACAAAACCTTTTCAATCTTCTCTGAAAAGGTTGCACAGTTTAAGAGACTTTTAAGTTTTATTCCAAAGTCATACATTAATGACGCATTATATTTACTTATTTCATCGTCACAGCTTTTCTGAACACATACCTGCTCCGATGGTTCTCTGTTCGTCAGCTAACGATGTTCGGTGGAGCTATATCAGCAGCAGGGCTCGCATGTGCCTCCTTTACCCAAACGGTTCCTCAAGTTACTGCCGCTCTCATAGCCTTCGGTAAGTGTTGACTACTGTTTTCCGAACACGTGTTTAGAAAATTCCATTGTGTGTCACGTTATTATTACGGTCTATGTATAGGTGCTAGAAAAAATCGTACCAAAGTAATTTACTGAAAAGCTTAATGATTTTATTTTCTGTTTATCTTCTTCATATAGGTGCTGGTTACATCTTCATCACTCTACCAACATACACCTGTCTCAACAGCTACTTCTCCGATCGGTTCGAAATAGCTACTGGTATCATGACCTCAGGTGGAAGCACTGGAGTTATGATCATGCCGTGGATCTTTGAAATCCTTCTTGACATGTATGGCTGGCGAGGTGCTATCTTATTACTGGGAGGAGTCAATGCCCATTACCTCGTTATCGGAGCGATGTTAGAGCCAGTTCGTACCAAACCACTTAGCACCAAGAAAAACTCAAATTGGTCTACAACCCCAAAGGACGTTGATTTTGAGGCACATGATAACATCAGTTTCAAGCCTGATTCAGCTGACGTCAAGGAAAGTATAAACACGACGATTCAGAGTGGTCAAGAGCTTGAGATGGTTTGTCGAAAGGATGAGGGCGCTGTTCAACGTCGTTCCCCTGCTGCTGAAAATGATGCTGCTGCCACCCTCGACGTTGCAACAGTAATCTCCAAAGAGCCAGATGATGAAGTGGAAACAAGGAATGCGGGCTGTCTTTGGAAGTGGCTCAGGAAAATCATCAACATTTTGGGCCTTCGCATCTTTGGAGAACGTCCCCTAATGATCGTTGTCTGCTTCCAGATACTCCTCTTCTCTATACCGTACGCTACTTGGCTTCTATTTAACATCCCCAATGCCCAAGCCAAAGGCCTCACAGACCTCAGATCCGCCCAGATCTCACTCGCTGCTGGATTTGCCAACTTCTTGGGCCGCTTTGCAAGTGGATTCGTCTTCTCTAAAAATATTCTTCCAGTCGAAGTATGGTACTTGCTTGCGAACATCGTCACAGCAGCGGCGTTCTTCGTGAACTTCTTCGCCGAACAATTTTGGTTTCTGACGATTCTCGCAGTTGTGTTTGGTTTTATGATGGGTGTTAACATCCCGACTATGTTCGTTCTGATGAACAATACAGCTGGGAAGGAGCGCTACAAAACTGGTTTAGCCTTGGTGCTTCTTTGTTATGGGATTGCATTTCCACTCGCTGGTTTTGTTGCAGGTAAGTCGGTTAATCATTTTTGATCGAAGCGTTAAAAAGAATGCTTTCCGAAGAACGAGCTATTATGGAGACACGTATTAAAACAAACAAACATAATTTTCAACAGATGAAAAATGAGAGGACACAATGCTTAACATACCCGGGGGTGTTTCACAAAGACTAAGATCGACTTTAAGTTGGACTTAACTATGGCAGGCCGTCCAGATACTAAATATCGACATTTTGTAATATTATTTATTTAAATATCTATTTTTGTCTTCTATGATTTGCAGGAAAGATCTATGACAGAACACAGTCTTACAACGTTGCGTTCAGTATTATGGGCGGTTTAGCACTTGCTGCTGGTGTCGCCGTGATTCTGCCGCTCCTGGGCTCAAGATTCGGCAAGATATTGAAAAGATGTTCAGGAGATGTTCATGTTCATGTGCCTGAAATTTGATGGATTTCCGCCTGCAGTTTTTAAGTGGCCACCCTTTATTACGAAGGTGTTATTTTTGAGCTCTCACCATTACATCTGTAAAAATGCTACTTTTCACGTCTGGAACCATTATTTAAGGTAATGGACTGATCCTAATACTAATTCAACGATTTGTGCATCCTCTGATCAGGGGCGTCGCCAAAGGGGGGGGGTGTGGGGGGTGCGACACCCCCCCACCTGTCACGATATTGTCGGTAAAATTGCGCTGCCGTCGGGGAAAAAGAGAAAAGGGGGAGGGAAAAAAAGAGAGGGAAAGCAAGAGAGGGAAAAAAAGAGAGGGAAAAAAAAAGAGGGAAAAAAGAGAGGGAAAGGGAAAGAAAGAAAGGAAAAGAAAGAAAAGAAAGGAAAAGAAAGGAAAGAAAAGAGAAGAATGAAAGAGAAAAAAGAAAATAAGGGAGGAGAGGAAAGAAAGGAAAAGAAAGAAAAGAAAGAAAAGGAAAGGAAAAAAAAGTGTGAAAGGGAAACAAAAGAAACGGGGGATGAAAGAGAGGAGAGAGAGGGGAGGTAAGAGTCTGAGAGAGGAGGAGTGGGAGTAAAAAAAAAAAAGGGGGGGGGGGTTGTTGGGTGGAGTCGTCTCGTCCAGGGAGCAAGAAAGACACGGGTAAATATGTTGCTGTGTCGGGTCAGCTGTGTCGGTATTCTTGCTCGATCCTCGTGTACCATCAATGCAGAAGTTTGAATTCGGTGAGATGTGTATTGTCGGTCGGCCGTCAAGTTTTTTTCCCTACGAACTGTGACTTTTTATCCGCTGTAACGACTTCGAGAGTGACTACAACTACAATACTTGTATTTTCTCGAAGTTTCACTTTTTATAATATCAGCTAAAGAAATCAGAGGTTTAAAATTTTCGGGGAAACTAAATTCAAACAAGGTTTAAGAGTCAACAACGGTACGACGAATCGTCTTCCTTTCTTTATATTGTGATGAAACGCCCAAATTTCCGCGCTTCGCGCGTAAGGGGAAACTTTAACTTTAGACGAGTCGAGAACGGTACAACGAATCGTTTTCTTTCTCTAATAATTTAAGGAAACGTCAAAGCTTCCGCGCTTCGCGCGAAAGTGGGAAACTGTATTCAGACAAATAGGGCTTACTAAAAGTCGAAAACGTGCATCGAATCGTGTTCTTTCTCTAATAATTTGAGGAAACGTCAAAGCTTTCGCGCTTCGCGCAAAAGGGGAAACTGAATGCAGATGAATAGGGCTTAATAAGATTCGGAAACGGTACGAGGAGTCGTCTTCCTATATTGTGAAAAAACGCCATAAATTCCGCGCTTTGCGCGGAAGGAGAAAGATTCATTTAGACGAGTCGTGAACAGTACGACGAGTCGTCTTTTTTCTCTAATAATTTAAGGAAACGTCAAAGCTTTCGCGCTTCGCGCGAGAGGGGGAAACCGAATTCAGAAAAAATTAATAGGGCTTATTTAGAGTCGAAAACGGTACAACGAATCGTGTTCTTTCTCTAATAATTTCAGGAAACGTCAAAGCTTTCGTGCTTCGCGCGAGAGGGGGAAGCTGAAGTTTCGAAAACGGTACGAGGAACCGCCTTCCTTTCTCTATATTGTGATTAAACGCCCAAAATTCCGCGCTTCGCGCGGAAGGGGAAAACTTCATCTCGACGAGTCGAGAACGGAACGACGAATCGTCTTCTTTCTCTAATGATTTAAGGAAACGTCAAAGCTTGCGCGCTTCGCGCGAGAGGGGGTAACTGAATTCAGACAAAATAAATAGGGCTTATTTAGAGTTGAAAACGGTACAACGATTCGTCTTCTTTCTATTCTCTAATAATTTGAGGAAACCTCAAAGCTTTCGCGCTTCGCGCGAGAGGGGGGAAACTGAATTCAGACAAAATTAATAGGGCTTATTTAGAGTTGAAAACGGTACAACGATTCGTGTTCTTTCTCTAATAATTTCAGGAAACGTCAAAGCTTTCGCGCTTCGCGCGAGAGGGGTAAACTGAATTCAGATGATAGGGCTTAATAAGATTCGAAGACGTTACGAGGAATCGTCTTCCTTTCTCTATATTGTGATGAAATGCAACAAATTCCGCGCTTCGCGCGGAAGGGGAAAACTTCATTTAAACGAGTCGAGAACAGTACGACGAATCGTCTTTTTTCTCTAATAATTTAAGGAAACGTCAAAGCTTCCGCGCTTCGCGCGAGAGGGGGGAAACTGAATTCAGACAAAATTAATAGGGCTTATTTAGAGTTGAAAACGGTACAACGATTCGTGTTCTTTCCCTAATAATTTCAGGAAACGTCAAAGCTTTCGCGCTTCGCGCGAGAGGGGTAAACTGAATTCAGATGATAGGGCTTAATAAGATTCGAAGACGTTACGAGGAATCGTCTTCCTTTCTCTATATTGTGATGAAATGCAACAAATTCCGCGCTTCGCGCGGAAGGGGAAAACTTCATTTAAACGAGTCGAGAACAGTACGACGAATCGTCTTTTTTCTCTAATAATTTAAGGAAACGTCAAAGCTTCCGCGCTTCGCGCGAGAGGGGGGGAAACTGAATCAGACAAATTAATAGTGCTTATTTAGAGTCGAAAACGGTACGACGAATCGTCTTCTTTCTCTAATAATTTAATGAAACGTCAAAACTTCCGCGCTTTGCGCGGGAGAGGGATGCTTCATTCAGATAAGGATTAAGAGTCGAGAACAGTACACCGAATCGTCTGCTTTTTCTCATAATTCAATGAAGCGTCAAAGCTTCCGCGCTTTGAGCGGAAGGGGGGGGGGGATACTGAATTCAGAAAAGGATAAACAGTCGAGAACGGTACAGCAAATCGTGTTCTTTTTTATAATAATTTAATGAAACGTCAAAGCTTTCGCGCTTCGCGCGGGAGGGGGGGGGGGGGGGGACTTAAATCAGCCAATGATTACCAGTCGAAAACGGTACAATTAATCGTCTTCTTTCTCTAATAATTTAAGGAAACGTCAAAGCTTCCGCGCTTCGCGCGAGAGGGGGGGAAACTGAATCAGACAAATTAATAGTGCTTATTTAGAGTCGAAAACGGTACGACGAATCGTCTTCTTTCTCTAATAATTTAATGAAACGTCAAAACTTCCGCGCTTTGCGCGGGAGAGGGATGCTTCATTCAGATAAGGATTAAGAGTCGAGAACAGTACACCGAATCGTCTGCTTTTTCTCATAATTCAATGAAGCGTCAAAGCTTCCGCGCTTTGAGCGGAAGGGGGGGGATACTGAATTCAGAAAAGGATAAACAGTCGAGAACGGTACAGCAAATCGTGTTCTTTTTTATAATAATTTAATGAAACGTCAAAGCTTTCGCGCTTCGCGCGGGAGGGGGGGGGGGACTTAAATCAGCCAATGATTACCAGTCGAAAACGGTACAATTAATCGTCTTCTTTTCCTAATAATTTAAGGAAACGTCTAAGCTTCCGCGCTTCGCGCGGGAGGCCCATCACCTACAGTCCCCTAATGAGCGCGCTTTTAAGTGATTATCTTGCTCACTACCGCCCCTCCCTAAAATAAGATCCTAGCTCCGCGCCTGCGTTAAAATATATAGCTATGATGCTGACTAAATTGAAGAAATAATTCGTATATTTATGTCGCCGAGGAAAATGACCATTTTGCGCATATGCAAGTACTATCATATTCATATTCATACTCATATTCAAATTTATTGTCCAATGATTGGAAATTTGTTTCATTTGCATGTCAGTACAAGATTACAAATTATAAACATCAAAAAGATACAGATGGGTACAGAGTAGAAAATTTAACGTGAACATACATGTAGGTAACAACAAATGCGATAGTTCAACATGCAGACTAAAATTCGATTCATAATTCAGAAGTAGTTAAATTCAATAGATAGTCCATAGAAAAAACAATTTAGCCTTCGGCCCCAGGTTTATAGCGTTGAATTTGTAGATATTGGAAATTTTGTCGGTAATTGGTCGCTAGTTTTGTCGGTAATCGTTGGCCTCTACACCCCCCCACCGAAAAAGGTCTAGCGACGCCCCTGCCTCTGATGCCTCTGATATATGTTTTACGGCCTCATGAAGAAAGCTTACGAATTGAGAAGTAAAGGCCGTAAGCAACGGACTACCAGTACCAGTGCGTCGAGCCAACGCCCATCAACGGTAGACCCATTACACACTCAAACGCCATGTACGCAGTCCGATAACACGCCAGCTATGGAGTCTTCGATTGCTGACCTCCAAAAATCTTTCAACGAGTTCTCAAATCGGGCATGTTCCAAACTTGATACCATTCACGCTGATATATCTACAATGAAGATATAAATGTCAGATTTAGAGGCGGTAGCTGAAAATAACTCCGCCAGAATGCTACTCAAGAAGGAGAAGTTACCACAAATGGAAAAAAAGTTGCAAAACGAAATCGATATAGATCTTAATACAAAGTTGTATTACCACTGATCTCGAAACAGAACCATACAAAATTAATAATAATGTGCTTAGCATAGCTTTAAACTTACATTGGAAACCTTTTCCTTGTATCGTTTCCACTTTGCAATTTTGTTATGTAATTTAGGAAAAGGTTTAGTTTGTCATGTTGCACAATTTAATCGTTGGAGAAAAATTTCCACTTGATGATAAACATTTTTTTCTTCTTCTTCAAAACAACATTTACTTAATATTGATCCGTCCAAATATGACATCGGCTGTGTCGTTGACTTCTCCAATTTGTGTATAATTACTAAAATTGTTGACATTTGCTACAGGAAAGAATTATACAGGATTATGTAATGTCAAAAAGAATATTTGATTAGAAATAGATATAAATCTGTTTGAATAATTTGCATGGACAATTATGTAAAATTGATCCGACTTAATACAGGAAGGTTGTGTTGCTTACTTCATTTTTTTTTTATATAACTGGTAACATTTGCCACAGGAAAGAATATCGATTATGTAATGTCAACCTAGTTTGGAAGGTCTCGTGTCTATTTCTGTCAAATTTTCAACAACAGTGTTGCATTGTTTATATGCAAATTCATTTATTGAATATTTACTATGAATTGGTCAGATTTTATAAATTCATCGTTATTTTTGTCTTCTCTTATTCAGAGAAGAAATCTAATCCTTCTAAAGAAATGACCATAAATTCGATAATGTATTATTCTTATATTTAAAAAAATTATCTTAAAGAAATCCTTATCTGTAAAACGTAATAGAAGAATATTCGAAATGACTCTTAATCTATTTTAATATTTTGCATGGATCGATACCGGCACTCGTTTTTTTATGTGTGTGTACCTTTGTGTCTTTGGAAAGGATCGGTTCAAGCATTTATTTCTTCAGCGAATTGTGTGTGTGTGTCAAGTTGGTGTGTGTGTACTCTTATATCTGTTTTTCTTCTTTAAATATCCATGGACTGCTTTGCGATCCCGGTCAGAGTTCCTTTCATGCTTCCTTTAAACAAAGGTTTCCCTGGCGACCTGTGGGCTTGCCAGGGGCCGGGGCCAGGGGCTTGCCTAAAGTGGCATATTATTAATGTAGACTGGATTCCGGGTGCTGTGGTTCCTTCATTGACGACAGGTTGATGGAGTGCCTCATCACACGGTCCTCAGGAAGGAATTTTGTTTGGGTGCGTGAGCTGGTTTGTTATAGGATCCAGTTGCACTGTATTTAATTTAATCTAGGGTGTCATTTATTCTTTTGAAAATCTGTTCTAATGTACCGATATTCATTAAATACGTACCTCACAAACATGTACCAAATAATCTAAATCGAAAAAGTATTTTTTTTCTTGTTTTCTTTAAAGATATGTGAACTGAAGTTATTCAACATTCGATGCTTATACTGTAGATATTATATTTAACTTCAATTTATATGTCATCGTTGTGTTTATTGTGTAATACTTGCTGAATATAGCATGAATTGTTGTAATATATTAATAATGAAAAAGATTACATTTCTATACTCCTGTTTTCAAAAATTTAGTTCTCTATTTTTTTACTTTACGTTTTAAAAATTTACAATTGCAGGCCATGCATAGAAGCATTCTCTTATTGATTGAATAATTAATACCATGTTATGTTTATTGCATCTGTGGTTCATAGCTATTCCTATGTAAATGTGTAAAACCTTTGTCCTGAGGAATTCTTTTCTCGGCTCTGCTTCATATTTTGATCATTAGAGTTTAAATGTGGAGTAGAGTTGGGAACATTTTGATTCGTGAGAAGCTAAATATGATATTAGTTACCAAATTCTTATTATCCAGGCATCAAATATGTTTTCATTAGGTGCAGTGGTGCCGGGACAATGTGTTTCATCAAAGGTTCCGTAATTTTAAATGTACTTAATGGTTGAGAATGAGATGCTCAACAATTAGTGAGCTTATCCTTATGAACGTTAATCATTTAGTAAACGCTTTAGGATCTCATCATCATTCATTCTTATTTTATGCATTTCATGTTCACCTATCATTATTTCTTCATTCTATTCTTTTTTCATCTCATGATCACTACCACCATCATACTAGTACGACACAGAAACTTTACACGCAAACCAGCTATTATACCTTTAATAAAAATAAATTGGTATTAATAGTCAATGTTCAATAATAATGATTTAGACCTGTTATCCATTTTCAATACAAACAAGGTATCCTCTGATAGTAACTATTACACAACTGATGAATTTACTTCAAGTTTTCAAAAAACACATCATTATTTCTTCATTCCATTCTTTTTTATCTCATGATCACTACCACCATCATACTAGTACGACACAGAAACTTTACATGCAAACCATTTATTATACCTTTAATACAAATAAATTGGTATTAATAGTCAATGCTCAACAATAATGATTTAGACCTGTTATCCATTTTCAATACAAACAAGGTATCCTCTGATAGTAACTATTACACAACTGATGAATTTACTTCAAGTTTTCAAAAAAACACAACATAAATTTAGCTTACTTCACGTAAATGTTGGAAGTTTAAGCAAAAATTTTGATTCTCTGCAAACATCGCTGCATACTCTAAATAATTTCTCCTTTTCTATTATTGGTGTCACTGAAACTTTGCTTCATAACACTTCGCCTAATTTATTCAACTTGCAAAATTATACATTGATCAGACTAGATCGTGAAGAAATAAGAGGGGGGGGGGGGGCGGGTGTCGCATTTTATGTCAATGAACATTTACAATTTAAAATCCGAAAAGAAATATCGTTAAAACAAAGTGAATCATTATTTTTAGAAATCATTAATCCAAACAAAAAAATATAATCGTCGGATTAATCTATAGACCCCCTCAAAGTCATACAAATTTATTTTGTGAAGATCTTGATAAATGCCTTCACACTCTTACAGGGGAAGGTAAACAATTATATTTAATGGGCGACTTAAACAATGACCTTTTATCTCATAGTAGCTACCATGATACACTTCTTCATATTACTTATTCTAATAGATGTTATCCACATATAAATAAACCAACCAGAATTGACGGTCAATCTTCAACCCTTATAGACAACATTTCGTCTAATATCTTTGATAAAAACATTACCAGTGGATTAATATATTCTGATATATCTGATCATTAGCCAATTTTTGTAATATGTAATAATGAAATAATAATAACAAATCAGCTAAATCAAACATGTACAGAAACGAAACACCCCAAAATATTGGATCGTTTAAAAGTGATCTAGCAACAGAAAAATTTGGATACCTTATTTGTGACACTGGCAGGACACAAATTGGCGTGGGGTCCAGGGGGTGGAGCCCCCGGAAGCTCAGGCATTACATAATCGATATTCTTTCCTGTGGCAAATGTTACCAGTTATATAAAAAAAGAATGAAGTAAGCAACACAATTGTATTATGAATAGCGACCCTCAGCCCCTATTGTGAATAGCGACTCTCATTTCGTATTATGAATAGCGAACCTCTTCTCCTATTATGAATAGCGACCCTCAGCTCCTATTATGAATAGCGACCCTTATTTCGTATTATGAATAGCGAACCTCCGGGCCTATTATGAATAGCGACCCTCATTTCGTATTATGAATAACGACCCTCATTTCGTATTATGAATAGCGACCCTCAGCTCCTATTATGAATAGCGACCCTAATTTTGTATAATGAATAGCGACCCTAATTTCGTATAATGAATAGCGACCCTCTACTCCTATTATGAATAGCGACCCACATTTCGTATTATGAATAGCGACCCTCAGCTCCTATTATGAATAGCGACCCTACTTTCGTATAATGAATAGCGATCCTCTACTCCTATTATGAATAGCGACCCTCATTTCGTATTATGAATAGCGACCCTTTTTTCCTTTTATGAATAGCGACCCTCTTTTCGTATTATAAATAGCGACCTTCATCTCACGTTATGAATAGCGGTTCTTATGATTAACGAACCTTATTTCTTTATGAATAGTGACCCTCTTCTACCAGTATGAATAGCGGACCTGTAGGTATGGGAAGTTGCACGTTATGAATAGCGGTCATTATGAATAGCGAATAGACCCCAAGCAAATAATTAACGAACTTTTCTTCTCCCATCAATGATTGGCGAACTATCTTTCATCACGTGATTTACTTTTGATCAATCGTAGATCAAGATTCTTAGTATGTGGAATATAATATGCATAACCGTCTATTGCCGATAATGTGAACATGTGAATATTGTGAAATATACACGTAATGACGTGAACTATTTTTAAATGAAGTGGCCGTAGTCACTGAAGTACTTTCGGTTACCATACAGAAATGAATGCAAATGTGTAGCATCTAGCCAATGGACATTAGTGCAATTAATGCTGGGATTTAAAACCCCATCCCATGAGTTTAGAGGCAAGTACATGAACTATACCACGACCTCTCCACATGCACATCGGGCCACCGGGAGGGATAATGAAAAGGTGGTATTCCGGTAGCGCGTACTAAATTAGTCCACACTTTTATGGAGTGCCTGTTGCCAACTAATTTACCCTGTACAGGTTATTTTAATCCTTCAATGAAAAGTGTCCATAAAATAAATTTTACAATGAAATGGGAAGGAAAAAGACAATATGAGTATGAACTGAATTTCAACAAAGTCTTTGGTAGATTATCTTTGTCATGAATATTGAAGGAGGAAGATGTGTGAACTAAAATTCTTGTTTAGTCTGGCTTTAGTCCCGGCTTAACTTATGAGAATACCACAAGGTGTTTATCCGAGGAGTGGCGTAGCGTTGGTCCAGCATCTTGAGGATCACCAGCATCATGGAGGGAACCGTCCTTACTCGCGGTTGAACTCCGGGTTAACATGACCCTTGATTCGGGGGAGGGTGGTGAGGGGAGTCGTTTTTATTTGACTCTTTTTCTTCTATTTTTTTTTTGGGGGGGGGGCACGTGCCCGTCCCCCCGTCTCATCCGTTTCTTCACCACTGGTTCAGCGTGTGTTCAAGCCCTTTCTTCAAAGTAGCACAGTGAATGTAAATCACTATTCACAAATTATGCCCAAGATAAAAGCCATTTCATTTATCTTCCGCGTGTTAGACATTTGAGAGATACAGTGCAGTGTACTTTGTGTATCTTAAATATTGACTTTGATTCAAGTTTAGATCATTATGAATCCCATGTAGAGTTGGTACCGGTGGTATATACACGACTTACATGTACTCATCATGCAGACATACATACATCATCAAAAATCTTAAACATAAATTAGCTTCGATATTTATAGCAAGGCAGCAAGCTATATACCGAGTGCATAATTACAGGTTTCGATTTGCTCTTGTATTTGTAACGGATACCGGCGATGAATTTGCAATTAATCATAATTAAGCAGACATTTCATCTTGCTTGGTAAACGAGTTTTACTTTCTAATCTCGTCCAACATGATTTATAGCATCTTTTTTCAAAACTGCCGCCTGTCTGCAGACCACGGTACGACAACCGTTTTTTAATGCATATGGCTCTCTGTACAGAAGGAAGGAAGGGTGTCTTCACCCATTGGACATGATATTTTGGACAAGATCTCTCAGCTTACAAGAACAGTTTAATATACCTGGATTAGTTTCTCCTTTTTTTAACGATCATCACGAAGCCGGAAGCATCCCTAGCATAATGTGTACGTTGGCTGTAATTCTGACTGTTCTTTGCTTCATGAGTATCCCAGGTACACACGGACTAGTTGGTGAGTTGTTCTTTTCTTGGCTCTAATTGCTGATACCGGTGTTTTGGCTCAGTCATGGGTCATGGGTTCGAACCCCGGCCGCGTCATAACAAAAGACGCTAAACCCTTGTTTGGCGTTCAACAATAAGGGATAGAGCAATTAACGTCGATCTGGCGCTGCTCAGTGGCTGCCGGGCTCACGTTCAATTGGGCAAAAAGAATTTTCATTTTCGGTTTAACTTAATAAAATTTGGAATGGACTTTAAAAGATAACAGATTATTAAAACAACTCTCAAGCCTTTTCGGTTTGACGTCACTCTTTCCATGTAGTATGTTTTTCCTTCTTCCTGTTTTTTTCCTTTTCCTTTCACCATTATCCCATTATATCCTTTTACCTTCTTCTCCATCCCCCATCTGCAAATCTATACGTATATCTTTTTAACTTTGTTGTTTATGCAATCCAATATCTGCAAATTCTGATAACCCTCCTTTATCAATGCCAGGCCATA
Organism: Strongylocentrotus droebachiensis; assembly: GCA_035222895.1. NCBI lineage: Eukaryota > Metazoa > Echinodermata > Echinoidea > Camarodonta > Strongylocentrotidae > Strongylocentrotus > Strongylocentrotus droebachiensis. The sequence continues at coordinate 10,161 of JAVYIG010016003.1, read as the reverse complement.
ATTGACATGGCCACAAAATGACACCGAATCTAATCAGTTCGAAACATACATGGAGTTGGTAACGCCCCAATTTCAAAAAATGAAATGGAAGCTCTCATTACCAATCCTGTGAAAGAATATGTTTTGACTAATACATGGTGATAAAAAATTTGCCGGGAAACCGCCTACTAATTCATATATTTGGTAAATTTATTTCTCTCATGGTCGTGTGAGAGAGATAGGGTAGTCCCATATACATCTTTCTGTGTATAGTGCTTGTAACTTTACGAAGAATGGGCCAAATTTCTTATCATTTTGATGATTCCAGAACCTTGCAGATGCTAGATGCTAGATGATCAGCCTTTTCTGATCGATTCCACAACGTTTCTTTCACAATGCAATCGCATGACCATTACTGGTCTTTACCTTTAAACTGGTGATCGAAGCGCATTGCATGAAATATTAGGCCTAGAACGGATCGAACTGTGATACCTACAGTTAAATTGAACCAGTAGCATGGTTGAAGGTTGATGAAAAAACTGCGTAATTTCTGTATTAAATGTTACTTATTGTATTCCTTCTACTGTACTAACTCTCTAACAAACAAAAAATCCTGAAAAAAATCCCAAACCACAAAAGTATTTATGATTTTCTTTGAAGGCGTCACTGTGCGACACTCTCTAACAGTAAATCATCCCAACCAATTTTTGAACTTTCCCAACGGTTTTTCCATGAAAATAGGACATACAAACAGGCTTTTAAAATCTTTCAACACTTAATATTTGAAATGGTATAGAGAGCAAATTCATTGCTTTGTGACGCTTTACGCACATTCACTTAAAATTTAATTAAAATATAATAATATAGTTGGGAGAATTCAGGAATCGATCAGATCATTTTGTTCTTCTTCACAGTTTTTATCATCAATAATGGTCTGTTTTCAATCAAACTTTCAGATTATCTTTAAATGTATATCTATAGCATTGAAGTCGCTACCTTAGCACCATTTTCTCTCATCTGAACAATGATAACAAGTCCCTTTAAGTCGGCTGTAGTGGTTATCATGACTGATTTTCCAGAAAAAGGAAAACTGGAAAAAGTAACCATTACTTACTTTGTATACTTTCTGTCATCCTTTGACTAAACATTCTTTAACGGTAACTCGCAATTTTATTATATTTGCATCCCTCAAAATTAAACGTGTTTGATCACCTTATACACTTAATAATACATTTTCGTTAATTGCAGTTAACAGAAAACTGGAATGCACTTCCAATCTGACATATTCTCCTTCGGTTCCGGAAAGACGAAATACATCGATGCTGAGTGGTGTGAACATTTTCGTCAAATTCAACAACAGCTTCCAGGCTCCAAACACATCTGTCCACCAAGGTCAAGATGTAACCAATGGTTATGAGAGCACGTGGACCGCTTCACCAGACTTGGGTGCCGGTTCCATGACCTCTGACCCGTTAAGGGGGAGCCCAATCTGCATCTCGTTAGGAGCTTCATCATCTGAATATGGCCCCTCCTCGACGGATGATGTTAATCTGACTGCATCGTGTTATCAACATTTTGGTAAGGAGAGATATTTGTTCGCACATTTCGAATTAAAGTTCATGGGCAGGGCTATTCATATTGCCTTTAAACCCCCACTGCACTACTATAGCTACTTTTGCCCTCATTAGGCGGTGTCACACAGAAAAATCCCGACCCATCTTGAATAAACCAGATTTTAGAAATCTATTTTTTTCATGTCAGTCGGTGACAGACTTCTGACAGACAGGCTACGAATAATTCGGAAAACTAAATTCCGAAATTTTGGCCTCTGTGTGACACCGCCTTATATAGCATGCCTCATCAGTGCCTGTTGGTCCCCCTGATCTCTCCTCTTTCTTATGTTAATTGAGAGGTAATTTGATGAGATAATCATCTATTCCATAGATATCATGTTGGGATTAGAAAACACGCCATCATATTCGCATAATGCAATAACTGATAATGGACAAAGCTATTGAAATTACCCCCTTACGTTTTTCTCGAAAGCCTTTGCGGTCGTGTTAGAATCAATGGCATATAGTATGGATCCAACCGTTGAGGGGGGAGGGGTACCATTTACATCGATCATTGGGCGGAACTATAGGGGGTGGGGAGGGGTGGGGAGATACGCGAGTCTTACCTAGTGAATTAAATGCAAATTATCAAAGCCATTGCGAAGCATGAGGTTGCGCGCGAGGGGTCCTATGATTTTCTTTTGTCCATCTCTCCCTTTCTCCCCCTCTCTCTTCGTTTCATTATTTCTCCCTAGTAGGCCATTTTAGGGGGAGGGGGTTACGAGCGCCTTATTTATTGAAAAATATACATTATTTTATTGAAACAACATGTCTCTATAATGAAATTTATAGTTTTTGTTCTCTGAACGATAAAAGGGACATTTATTGAAAATTGTTCACAATTTTTCTTCGGGTATGTGCACGTTTTACATAACAGTATTTCTGCCAAACTACTGTGCCAAAACGTCTCATACTTCGTCTAAGTTTCTTTACGATTACAATTAATGCGCACTCGCTATAAAAAGTTAAATGTCAAGATGTTTTGCCCAGAACATGTCTTACTCGATAAACTTGTGAGAAAAAAAAAAGTTTTTGAAAAGTTAATAGATATTATTACCGTAATATTGGTCTTTCAATCGGTAACTTTGTATCCAAACTATCCCACACACACACACACAAAAAAAAAAAAAATCATCGAACTTTTACTTCCAGCGTATTCGATCGCAGCACGTATGCTTTACAACGTCACCCCTGCTGAACTTCAATTTTCCTTGAACGGCGCAGAATGGATAAGTGTCTGCAATGAAACTGACCTCGGACACACACACGACACCCTGGCAATGATCTGTGAAGATTTAGGTTATCATGATCAGGGAGTGGTCAAATCGGCAACAATTCTGCATGAGAACTACGACCGCGACAGTATTATCGCCTTAAAATGTCCAACTAGTAAGTATACTTTGTAAAAACATTATGCTAAACCCCATACAAAATGATATGCATTATAATACCCTCATTTGATGAAGAAAAAAAAAATCAGAATATTTTGATATTATAACAAAATTTGCTAATCGTGAGCAGAAATATAATGCTGAAACAAAAAAATCTTATAAAATGAGGGTATTATAATGCATATCATTTTTTTATGGGGTTTAGCATAATGAAACAAAGTTGTCGCATGGAACTAAATGAATTCAAATGGGTGAAGTTGAATTGGTCCAACCTTTAAAATATTTTCTCCAAAACCCTCTACAGACAGATATAATATTTGAGGCTTAATTAGGTGTAAGCGCGGTTGTGTGGGTGTTCATTTTTCAGTAAAGATGCCGACATAGACAATGTTGAATTATTAGGTATTATTATGTAATATTATCAGAAAACACTATACAGAAATTAAGAACGCTCAACTAGTTAATGATATGACCATTCTCAGAGACAATGAAGAATATAAGTTAGTGTGATACTTTCGTTAAATCTCTGCCCATTCTCTGGGTATGTATTTTAGTAAGAATAAATCTTTGAGTTTGAATATGATTTGGTCGCAAGAAAGATTCATTAAAAAAACAGCTTTTAAATTTTGTTTGGAAAAGGAGGAATTTGACATTGATAGGGAAAGTACAAAAAATATGTTCAAATTTTGCTCTTTTTTTCTTCTTTCACATTCCATGGTAACTTGCAGACTCACCCAGGATAAAAGATTGTCAGGCGACAAGAGGACGCTGTGAATCACATCAATTCATTGCTCTTACCTGTCAAAGTATGTAATGCCATCAGTTATATCAATTCAAATTCAATAGGTCAAAGTCATATCAGTTGAAAAAAGGTCATTTGGTTCAATAAAAGATGTCATAGTCGAGTGGTATGTATAAGCACATGGAACAAGGATGTGCGTTCGATCCCTAATTATGGTACCGCATTTGAACTAACAAGGGCGAAACCGAATAGATGATAAAATAAAGAGATTGTTTATGTAATCTCTAGCTATTAATAAGCTCTGAATAATTCATTACAATATGTTAAAAACAAGAACCATAGGCGTGAAGTGGAGATTTAATTTTTGATATCCTGCTCAATAAGTGGTGAGGCTAGTTTAGGATAAAAATAAAGTTTGACCTTAATCTAAAAATCCGTCATCTTTCCATCTTTCATTTCGAGGGATGTAGAGATCTCTTGATGAATATATTGAAAGTGTAGGAGACATATTGTTACTCTACTTAAGCATTGCTTAGTGTTTCCTGGTTTTGTCATTATGATAATTTTTGTCTCTCGTATTTTTGAGATGCAATTAATACACATCTTGAAACCAAAACTACTCTTGAAGATTTGGTTTCTCTATTGTACTGGGTCTGGATTATACACCACCAAGCCAACACAAAGCTATGTCTTACTAAAGATCAATTTCATCAATATATAATAAAAGAGTAAGAAACGAAGCGCATAGCGCCAGAAGACCTATATTTTCCCGTCCGTAGCATTACATTTTCGCGTATTGAGGGTCTCCCATTAGTGTAAAAGGCAGAGCCATCCATTTAGATAGTTTGGCCAACCCGGTTCGAGTTGGTCACAATATGGCGACTACTGCTTTGTTGGGCAAGTACAAACAAAACAATATACGCCATGTTGTGACCTAGTGAAACTAAGTTGGCCAAACTCTCCTAATCAATGTTGGTACAAGGCAAAGGCGAGCGGGTGAAGCCGCCGAGATTTTCTAATTTTACTCCATTTTTTAACCAGCGACATAATATTCCGGCGCCCCCCACTATATATTTGGGGATTGAGGTAATTTTTTTGATGGGTATCTCATATAAAATACTTGCAAGAGGATGACACCAATATCTTTTCCATGTTTTCGTTTTGTCTATTGTGGGTTCGCAGTCATATCAGCTAGACACCGCCCCCCCCCTTGAACTGCACGTGATGAATCACATGATACTGTTACTGTGAAACCGTTACTATGTTAATGATGAAGCTCTAGATAATTACCACTACAAACCGATCACCTCAATTTACAACAATCCACAGCAGATTTTGAAGTTTGAAAACACAACTGATGGTGCTCGAGTGTCTGTACAAATGAAGACACAGCATGTAAACCGCATGCACGGTCATTATTGATAGCCTACTCTTTGCTTGAGTATTGACAATTTTTTTTAGATAGATTGCTTATAATGTACATGAAGTGACAACAAGACTGTGTGAGTCAAATTCAAAAGTGTCCAAATTCGTTAATAATATTGATTTAATTGCTACGCGGATACTCCCACTTGATTTCTCGGAATATTCTTATTGACACTTCGTTCGTTTTCACTACTGTATTATGTACATCAAAGAAGCTGAAGCCTTTTTAGATGACAAAATGTTGTGCCCAGTTCAAACTTAACCGCTTTTGTTGTTTGTATATAGGCCTATATATTTCCTGAGACATTTAAGTTCCAAAGCCACTTCAATGTTTCTATGACGTTTCTCATGCCTATTACTGTACTGTTATTATTTGAATTTGTTGATTCTTGCTTAGACTCACGTCATAAACATATGACAAATTTATGCTCATGATACTCTGTCCATTTTTATCTATTTTTTCCTCTTCAATTTGCCGTAGACGTGTCACATGGCATCGAGTGGTCCATATTTAACCTGTCGCTGATCGGCGCCATGGCAGGTCTTTTCTTCATACTCATGGTTTCCCTTATTGTACATCTCTGCAGATGCTGCAGTCGAAATGAACCAGAGGTTAGCGTTCTGTTGTAATTGCAAGAAAAAGTGTCATATAAATTACAAAACTGCCACTAGGGGGACTTACAGGACCAAATCCCACCCCCAAAGAAAAAAGAAAAAAGAAGTCAAAACAACATTAAATATATAATACACATTGTATTTTATTTGTTTTGGTTTTTAAATGTGCCGGCAAAGGTGTAAAAGATATCAAAATATACTTTTCGAGGTTGAGAAAATAATCCGTTTTCATCAAAGCTTAACAAGAACACAAGTCACAAAAGTACCGACAGTGATTATGGGGGAGGAGATCAAGACCCCTCTAGCGGCCCCTGGTCTAATGTGAGCCACTCAATCTATTATAGTAGAAGTTGTGCAGCTATATTTGCAGAAAAAGTATAAAGAAAACACCGAATTGTGATTAAGAATGCCTATTTCCATACGTTGATTTGAACAGGTATTGGTCACCTTCGTCAAAAGAAAAAAGTCGTCCATTCGAAACGAGCAGGCCATTGGAAAACGACCAGCAAACACTAACACTTTGTTGCAGCTACCCGCAATATCCTACGACAATGCTGATGAAGCAGCTATTGATGGTGGGTCCAGTCGGGACAACAACGATTTCACGAGTTCTGCTGAAGGAATCTACATGGACATTCCTGACCGTCCTTTTATTAGGTCAAATGTCGAGCGTGATGATCAGGCCTACCAAACAGACGAGGACGGCTACGCGAAGCCGCGCAATGTGATCGAAACGGACTTCGCAGAGCCATCGGTGACGCCGACTCCCATGACGAGCCCGATAACTAACCACCTGACCAGGCACGTGACCGGACCAGTGACGAGCACGAAGCCAACCCCAGTTTCACGCCACTTGAGATATCCTAAAGTTTAAGTATAATAAAACACATTACAAAGATTTTGAGAATCTAACTCAAGGGCAGCTCTGGAGGAGGCCGCTAGGAACACTTTTTTAATTTTTTTTTACTTGACTATATTATTAGCCAGGGTACATTAATGAACGTATACTGAATTAAGTGAAAGTCTGACAAAATCAAGTGATGATCCGAAAATGGTAGTTGACGGCCCGGTTGACGGTCGGAAATATAAGTTCCCTTGTGGGAACTGAGATAAGCCAGTCAAATGTAATCAACACGGCCTTCTGTGTTCTGATTGTAAAAATTGGTTTCACACTGATTGTCAATTAAGCTATATGTTTTTTTGAATTTTTTTTCCTTCAAACTTGCTCAGCTACACCCCCAAAACCTCCAGATCTCATTCCTCTTGTGACATCATCTGTCAGTCATCAATGAGCTAACTTGAGAAAGTGGCATGCAACTTTGCCAAAGTTGACCACCTGTTACAATACCACAAACAATGTCAGACTAAACTAATATTCTAAAATAGACAATGGTATGTAATTTCCCCCAGCTTAGCACCCGTTCATATAGAATTGCATGCTTTCATACATAATGTACAATACATCATCATTGCCTTTGTCTTCCTGGTGATGCTACAATATGTCTGACATAGCAACTTGTATGTTGCTATTGTATTACGTATTGTAACAGGTGGCCGACTTCGTTAAAATGCATACCACTTTCTCAAGTTAGCTCATTAAATTTGAATTTCAATCTGGTTTTCGACATGATTATTCGCCTGAAACATGTCTAATTTATTTGAATGATTATTTGAGGACAGAAACTTCCAAAGGGCGCTTTGTTGGTATGGTGCTCCTTGATCTGCAAAAAGCTTTTGATACAGGTAATCATTAGAAGTTACAACTAATGGGTTTCAATAAGGCAAGTTTAGAGTGGTTCATGTCCTACTTGTCTAATCGACACCAATTAGTGGCCATTCATGATATTCGTTCCAAACTGATGCTAATAACATGCGGCGTTCCTCAGCATTTTAGGCCCAATTCTATTTTCAAGTTATATAAATGAGTGTGTATTTGTATCAAAGACTGTAAACTATTTTTGTACGCAGATGCAGCGTACTACTCTATTCAAACCCTGATCCTAAATATATTGAGGAAAAGCTCAGTAAACAGCTTTCTACGTGTGTCGATTGGATGACTGATAATAAGCTTTCTTTACACTTGGGAAAATATTTTTTTTGTTTTGTTCTAAAAGTAGTTCAAAAAATTCATTTGATTTCAAAGTGACACACAATAATCAAGTAATCAAGGGAAAAGAATCTGTGAAGTATTTAGGCATTGAGTTGACTAGCGCTATTTCATTTTCATCTTTAGTATAGAATCAGTTTAAAAAAAAAAAAAATTCTCGTCTGAAATTTCTGTACAGATATCAAAGTTAAGGATTTAAAAGCAAGACGTATAATATATTTATTTGACTATATGCAACCCTGCATGGTATAGTAACATAAACAAGTCAGATCAAAAGAGGTTGAAGATTATACAGAACAAAATGATGAGATTCATCAACTGTTCTGGTCCAAGGACTCATGTTGGCTACAGCGAACTTTCTAAAGCTGGTTTTCTTGAAGTCGACCAAAGATCGAAACAACTCGTATTAAGAGGAAATTAAAGGAATACCTAATACTTAAGAGTCAAAGAAGAGAAGCGAATGACATGTTATATGATTGAAATTTGTATTCTTCTGCCGGTTCATACTTTTTCATTTTTTGTATATATTTGTGTGTTTGTACGTTATAGAAATTCATCATTATTTTCCTCTTCTTTCACCTCCTCCTTCTCTTTTTCTTCTTCTCCTTCTTATTTTTCTTCTTGTACTTATTATTATCATTTCTATCATCAGTGTAATGTTTTTATCATTATTATCTTTGATAAGTAATTCATTTTCTTATTCGTCTGTAAATATTCACTATTGTATACAGTGGCGTACGCAGGATTTTTTCAAGGGGGGGGGGGGGGTTTCAAATCGGGCCCAAAATATAAGCGGGGGGGGGGGGGGGGGGGTAAGAGGACACTTTTTTTTTTTTTTGGTCTAGAATTTTGAAAATTTGACATTTTGTACAGTTGGGGGGGGGGGGTAAGGTCACCTTTTTAAGGTCAACCATCGGCAATTTTTTTTTTTTTTTAATTTGTTTTTTAAATTTATTTAAAAAAAAATAAAAAAAAAAAAAAAATCTCAAAAGGGGGGGGGGGGGGGGTTTTCAAAAATAACATACATAAGACATACACATACAAAAAACTCGAGGGGGGGGTTTAACCCCAAAACCACCCCCCTGCGTACGCGCCTGATTGTATATGTCTGTATAGGGGACCCCACTGGAAATATGCTCTCGAGCTTCCGTGGGTTATCCTGTTCAAGCTGATCTGTTGTTATTTGTATATTGTTGTATGTTGGAAGCTTGGCGAATAAAAATCAATCAATCAATCATGCCTCATTCCCCGAGATCCGTCACTGTACGTCGTGTATGTTTACCTCATAAACATCATTTTGTAGTAGCAGAAGAAGCATTTTTCAATAAAATAACATATAACTTACTAATGCTTTTTCATTCATATGTATTTGTTCATGAACGTAATCATAATATAAGTTTTCAATAATTTTCCAAAAAACTCTAACCTTGTTAAATTTTACATTTTACATGATAAGTATACTTATAATTATATGTAACAAAATTACGAGTTATAACCATTCTGTAATTTCTGTGCATCCATACTGCTAGGGAATAAAGTGAAACTGGAAGAGAAGATTAGACTGAGAAAAGAAATATATAAAATATGATTAAAATAAACATTATGAAAGTTTAAAAATAAATTGAAATTATATAATTGAAAACAGTGAAAAAGGGTACATATGACGTCAAAAAATTGCGGTAAGAATTGCATAGAACTACAAAACTTGTTGATGTTAAATTAATTCGAACGTTCAAAGTGCGAAGACCTGTGTGTGCCTATAAATGAAATTGAAATTGGTATACGAAATTGAACGTCTATCCAGTTGGCGCGAAATTGAATGGCAACTTCACATCACTAAACTGAATGGCTTTCTCTCTAAATTGCATGAAATAAAATTTAAGTGGAATGATATAAAACGAAATTGAATGCTCAAAGAATGGAAATGAACCATGAGAGCAAAGAGTTGACGAAAATCGTTCGAACTTGAACGCCTATTCATGAATTCGAATGCAACTCTGATGATATTGGGCGGGAAAACCTATAATAATAATAATTAAAAAACAAAACGATAATAATTATTAAAACGATATTTAATGAAATAATTAATGGAAGCAATTGAAAAAGAAAGTTACTGTATGGCACCAGTAAATTTATATTTAAATTAATTTCAAATTTTCCAGGGCCAAAAGAAGGAAAATTAGTGCTCACTACCCCCCCCCCCCCCCCCCCTCCCCCCCCCCCCTCCCCCCCCCCCCCCCCCAATGAGCGAATTATCGGCCGGCTGTTTCGCCGCTAAATATTTGTTCA
>JAVYIG010016002.1:0-33136 GCA_035222895.1 Strongylocentrotus droebachiensis | reverse complement strand
AACCAAGACCACGTGATACAATCTTACTGTGACGTCAATATGGTCTCCGAATATGGGGATGACGACCATAGGCACACCATGGTAGAGAGCCTCAAGGTATCCATTGTTACCAGCGTGAAACAAAAAGGCCTTTGTCTTAGGATGCCCCAGCAGGTCGTTTTGAGAAATCCAGGGCATTGCTCTCACATTTTCTGGAAGACTGTACAATGTTGGGTCTTTGATCTGCATAACAATCTTTGCGGCATTCGGGGAAAGGGCTTCAAGGATCATCTTCATGAGATCCTGTCTGTGAGTGGTGAACGACGCGAAGTAGGATCCCATGGAGAACACGACCACACCATGATCACCAGAACTTTGCATGAAAGTCTTCCAGCTCTGGTTCAAGAGGCATGGTCGACCTGGCTGTTAGCCCACCTACAGCGATAACATTGGGCATCAGAGGGAACGGAAACTCCACGGCAAAATCGCAATTGGTCAGGAAGAGGTCGATGTGCTCATGCGAACCGGATAAGGAGGCCATATTTGGATGCAGGTCGAATTTTCCAACCGTCTGTTTATAAGCGTTCCTCATGATAAACTCCATGATGGAAGTGAGGGCAAGCGAATACGCGCTGTTGGTGATCCTCTGAAAGAACGTCATGGATGAAGAGTAACTGGTGTAACTTGCAGGCTGATAGGCAGGGTTGAACGGCGATCCAGCCATCAAGAACATTGCAGAAACAGGTGCAGTCGCCGAGGAAAGAACCATGCGGACATCGGTAGCATTCAGGTGTCTTTCGATGTAGGACTTGATGAATATGCTGCATGGCCACGGTAGCTCGAAGACTATGGCGTCCATGGTTGCTAGTCTGCTCATCATTGCCTTGTCTTCCAGGACTGATTCACACATATCAACCTGAACTCTTCTCCCTATGCTGTAGGTCTGCAGCAACTGAATGAATCCATTGCTCCCTTCCACTCCTATCTGTGCAAAACCGCGAAAGAACTCACTCCCATTCAATGTTTCGTCATTGTAATGAAATATTTCGAAATCGAAGAGCCTGGAAAGCTCAGGATCCCTTGCTCGATACGAGTATTCCTCGCTGATTAGAAATGTGACGCTGTGTCCCTGTTGCACTAAACTTCTTCCGATTGGAACCAATGCTGTGAAGTGGCTCCCCTCTCCCAGGACCCCCGACATAAGAATCTTGGCGGACTCCACTCTTCCCGCCCAAAATACTAAGAGGTGGAGGAACATGGAACGCCACATGACTCTATTTTGATGTTGGAGTCTGAAGCCGAACAGTAGGTCTGTAGTTACTAATGATATCCGATGAGATAGCTCTCTGGTCACATTGGACACAAATCGACGGTAAAACTGTAAGATAGAACAAAACAATGCTATTAATAGATGCTCGAGTCTTCGCATTTTTAAAAGAAAAATGATAGAAATCATCTATTCGTTTTACCAGGAAACATGTATTATTATCTGCTTCAAAAGCTCAACTATAATGGTGTTTGATCAATATTATTAGCCTGTTCAACTCATTGCCATTAACGTTGTCTATGAGAAAGGATATCACGATAAGAGCGGTGTGTAGGCCTAAACCTAAATGAATGCAGTCTGTTAAAAAATTAATAACCAGAGAATCCAACAATATTTCAGTCGTTTCAATTCACATAGGATGACCGAAATAAACAATACAACATTGCTTGCACTGGTTGCACTCGACCTTATATATATTTCAGTCATCCTGACTGGAATCCTATATCCTTGTAAAAAGACAACAAACCATTGCGTTATTGCAACATCGTATATAGTTACACTCTTCATGGTATAAGAAGCTTTTTGAAATTGATATAGATACCAGTATATTTTTCATCATCGAACGAGAAGTGTCAGTATCATATCACTGTCAACCAATATCTTCATGTTGCTCACTTTTCATAATATTATGGGAATATATACCCACAAATAATTCGATGTTATCTTTCCTTTTCTTAATCATCACACATTCCTTTGTCCTCACACAAGCACAAATCCGTCAGTATAATATTATACTAATATTATAATCAACTAATATTTACGTATATTTATTAAACTATATTTTAATACAAAATAATAATTTTCCTGTTGCATAAATAAGTTTACACCAAAGAAGCATTCGATACTACCTTCCTTTTTTTAAATATAATTCTCATGTGACTTATTTTTTTATCGTTCATCATTATCATTTTGTGTGTGTGTGTGTTATAATCCGTAAGCAACACCTTTAAAAGAAGGGTTTCGATGGGCTATTATTATGAAAACATGCATCGCTAATGCAATAATATACCGATACATTGTACAAATGGTATACGCAAATAGTTTGGAGGATTTTTTTTTCGTCAGAAAACTAATAGAAAAGTAGTCGGTACTTACTATTTAGGCGTCCTCGATGGAAGTTTTTTGTTTAAAAAATCTGTGATCCGTCGGTGTACAAACACCAATCTGTTCTGTACTTCTTATTGCGTTCTCGGCTTTTCACTAATCTTCTTTACTCGTACAGACTTTAACACGACATCAACGAATAAAATCACTTTACGCATGATGCTTCCAGAGAACGAGCTTAGAAATCGCAAACAAAACGGTTTAAGTCATTTATTTCTCTTTTGGTGCAGCCAAAGATTATGTCCATAACAAAAGATGTAAGACCAATGAGTTACCACCAGTACTAGTAACTCCTTGGTACGACGCTATACTTATATTATGGGTGAATACATGAGCTGTTGGCGTGGGTGTATATGACTCTGAGCCCTATATAATAGAATACTCCATTTAAATGTGCATTCTCCTGGTTTTTGGGGAGGGGCACTTTAAAAGTTCGGAGCGCTTGGCGCCTGCTGCCTAGAGATCACCGGAGCGATGATGGAAGACATTCGTGACTTTTATCCAGCATGTATTCTTTTTTGTTGTTTACGAAACCAGTCCAGATTCTGTCCATTTTTATATATATTTTAATCTTCAATCATCTACCGAAGCTGTGACATCGAAAATAATGTCCAAAATGTCGAAAACCAATTGAATATGTTTAGTATAGGCTGAGACAGGCGCGTACTTAGGGGGGTAGGGGCGGTTGGGGGTCGATCCCCCCTCAATTTTTGTTTAATTACAAAAAAAAGGTGACCAAAAGAAGATGACCCCTCCCCCCCCTAAAAGTGTGATGCAGTCTTTAGTCAGTATTTTGCTATACATTTTTTTTTTTTTTTTTTTTTTTTTGGGGGGGGGGAGGGGGGGGGGATGGGGGAGACTTTTCAAATCTTGATTGATTGATTGATTGGTTTTATTTCATTTCATATAGCTTGCTTTTGTAGGTTCCCAAGAATAAGTATAATATGAACATTATTATCATAAATCATTTTAAAGTGTCTTAATAATCACAGTAAAGATATAATATAATAACATATTTTCGTAAATCATTTTAAAGTATCTAAATAATCCCCCCAAAAAAAAGAAGAAGAAAAAAAAGAATGACAAAACGGGACACAAAGGACAGGTAACTGACATAAAAAGATAAGACAAGACATGACAAAACAATTCATAACAGGACAACATAAACAAGACAGGATAGGGGAGACGAAAACAATTGAGGAGGGTGTGTCCCCCGTCCCCCTTTCCTTTCCCGGGATCGCCGCCCCTGTATGACGGTGTTTCATTCTCCCAGCTGACACGGAAAAAGTCAAAGCAGTGGACTAAAAAGAAACACGCTATACATTATAAGCTTACCCGCATTATTATATGGTGAGCTCGTTATGTCACTGGGAATTAAATGAACTGTTCTTTACTTCTTCGAATGAGTGATCTCAGTTGTTTACGTCACCAGGTCACCATCGATATACGAATGCCTCAATTCCTTCTTCAGTCCTGTTCGTACGTTTTTCATGGTATGCATACAAAATGATACATGTATATAGCACAGGCGGGTAAAAAGAAAGGGGGAGAAAGAAAGAAAGAAATAAAAGGACGAAAGAAAAGAGAGAAGAAAATAAGACGAGAAAACATAGGGAATTGGGGAAACGAAGGAATCTGTTTGATTTCAGAATAAAGTAATGTTAATAATAATTTTAATATGATTGATAAAATGATGTATCAAATCGTAAATTTGTCCATAATTCGAGTTAAAGTCTAATGCGGGATTGCGAATATCTCTCCGCTTTTCCAAGTGTATAGTTGATATGAATTTTGAAATTACCGCGCCACCCATGCCCCGTTGAAATAAAATACTGGATCCACCATAGTAATGTACTAATCATACTGTATTAACAAAAACAATGTTTTCATGAGTATCACCACCTACGATTTTTTTTTTCATTAGGGCGAGTGTTAATCGTCTGATGACAGATGTACAGTTTTTAAGTGTTATAGGGGATTCATCATTGTTCTATTCGCTCTCTCTCTCTTTCTCTGTCTCTCTTCGCTTTCTTTCTCGAGGTTTAAATTCACATTTCCATACCCCCTCTCTCTTCCTTTCTTTCTTCAATGTTTTATAGTTACATAAATAATATTTTGTTAGATTTTTCTTTATTTCTGTCTGTCCTCTCTCTTTCTCTCCATCTCGTCTCACAATGTCTTTATCTTTCTTATTCTCTCTTTCTATAGTTTTTTTTCGCTCCTTTTCTTTATCTCTCTATCTCTAATCCCTACCCTTTTCTCTCACTCTATAACAATAGATCTCTTTAATTAGCGCTCGTTATCCGTCTTTATTCTTATTATCATTATTCTCATTCCATAACTCTCCCTTTTTCTCCCTCTCTCTCTCTCTCTCTCTCTCTATTTTCTATTTTCTATCTCTGTTTTTCTATAAATATTTCTCTTTTTCAGTCTCTCTTTAGCATTCATCGTTCTTCGTTTTCCTTTTAATAGTTTTATTTTTGAAATCACAAAATAGACTAATGTAGGATAAATGGTCCCGGCTGTCATGAATGGAAATAATATGATCCACTAAAACAGAAGTAGAAATCAGTTGACGTTTCAGATTGTTTATTTCTACCTTTCGCTGACTAATCACTGACTGTATTCAGTATTTCGCAAATATGTAAAATACCCAGGTAAAAAACATACAGCATCGCATGAAATACATAATAAATCTGCAGTATCTCCATGGTGTAAGTCTGCAAATTATTTTATTTAAAAAACACTACCGCACAGAAATGCATAAACCTAGGTTTGTCGACAAACCTCCTTTGTGAATTCGGGCCTATACGTTTCGAATTATGCGTGAGGATTGATGGAAAATCAGTACAAAAAAGTATAGTTGAAGACTGTTAGGTTAATCGAATTTTTCGATTTCCTTCAGACGGTGAGACGTAATCGGGGACATATTATTCACCTGTATTCACTTGTCTTCTCGGGCTCCTTAGTAAGACAATGTATTGTAATGCCCTCCCATAGCTCATCAATCCACCACTACAAAGAGTTCATTCCTTAATAGATAGCTATGATTTTAAGACTTCGAAATCTTTATTTTTCTCAATCAAAATACATAAGACCTTTATCAAACTACACATAAGAAAGTTATGATTATTTATTGACATAACTTGAAGGTTACTCGAAAAGTTTTGATTAATAAACAAACGACCCCCATCCAAAAAAAGTCTTTGGTGTTACAATAAAGCTCACTAATAACATGACTCATTAATGATGTATCTTTTATTCATTAGCTATGCAATTAAATTAAAGTTGACAGGTAGCATCATTGTACCTTGTTCTTGGCAACTTTAGATTTATCAAAACAGCACTTCTTGCAACATTTGCATATTCTATAGAGGAGGTAAAATATGACTACAATGATAGCTATAATGAAAAGTGCAACGTCTATTACGTGATATTGAATGAAAGACAGTTCATGAGCCGGAGATTGCATGTATTCTCCGCCATGTTTGAGTACGTGTTCAATCCAGAATGCAGCTCGATCCGCTGGTCTCATTGGTCGATCTCTAAAGATGGCGGACAGGCGTTTGGCCGTGGTGCTGTACGATGAATTCTGGATAACTTCAGAGAGTTTTTGATGGATCAGATCAGCACTGAGTAGTTTCTTGTTGAGCTTGACTCCAAGCCCGCGAGACACAACTCTTGCCGCTACATCGGGCTGGTCGGATTGGAAGGGTATGACCACCAGAGGGACACCGTGGTAGAGAGCTTCCTGTAAACCATTATTTCCACCTTGGTACATGAAGACTCTCGTCTTGGAATGACCCAGAAGGTCATTCTGCGGTATCCATGGCAACGTCTTGACATTCGGCGGAACCTTGTAATCATGAGGTCCCTTCAGCTGCATAATAACCTTCTGAGGGATTCGACTAAATGCATCGAAAAACATTTCCATCAAGTCTGATCTTGTAGATGCGAAAGTGGACACAGAAGTTCCGAGTGAAAATAGGACGACGCCATATTCCCCAGAACTTTGCATGAACTTTTCCAGATCTTCGCTTAGAGGTTTCGCTGGTCCCGACGTCAGCCCACCAACAGCAATGATATTCGGCATCAGCGGAAAAGGAAACTCCACCGCAAAGTCTATGTTCATGAGGTAGAGATCGATGTACTTGTAATAAAAAGAACTCGACATGGCTAAATCAGAATCCAGGTCGAATTCCTCCTTGAAGTCGCTGAAACAATCAAAGACGTAATGCTTTCCTATAAAGTGAATTAATGCCCAGTTGATGGCGTTTCCTAATCTTTGACCAAACGACATTGATGCAGAAAACCCTACCGCTAAGGTCGGTTGGTAGGAAGGATTGAACGGGGATCCAGCTATCTCGTGCACGTACTGAAGTGGAGACATAGGTGACGTAACTGCAACCCGAATACTTGACGCGTTCATATGCCGCAGTAAATACGACTTCATGTAGATACCACAGGGCCATGTTACGTCAAACACAATCATATCGATTTCTTTCAATCTGTCCATTAGTGAAGTATCTGATAAAACCGCTCTGCAAGCTTCTTTGGTCATAAACAGGTTGTCTGGTAGCAATTCCAAATTCTGGATTACGCTTGTAGTTTTACCGAAGGCAACCCGAGCAGTATTTTCCGTCGTTCTCCGAATGAGCCCTGGATGACCAGGTATAGAAAATGTCTCAAAATTAAAGCCCGCATACGCTGGATTTTCCGCCCTGTGCGAGAACTCTTCGCTGATAAACAAGGTGACATTGTGGCCTTTTTGCGCTAAACTCCGGGCAATGGGAACCTGCGAAAGGAAATGGCTTCCTTCACCGAATAATCCTGAAAATAGAATATTCGCAGAGTTCACTTCCATGGTGCTCACGAACAGAACGTGCACCAACCCGACAAGTAAAACCAATCTCTCCATGTTGATGATATTCTTCACTCACCTCTATAGAGCACGCGCGTGGTTTAATAATGATATCAATAACAGGTCCATAATACAGCGCAGCTATATAATTATGAATATACGTGATATACTGCGCTTGATTCAGAGTACATACATTTATCACAATGTCATTGTCATAGACGATAGACCCCTACATGTACATAGACTTTGACCTCAAAATAATATGCATAGTCATTGAGAATGCGTGCATGACTGTATTCAACGGTATTCAACACACCATAGCAAAGAGAGTTTGAATACGGAGAGTGCCGACATTAATAACTAAGCACACACATACATTGTAGTAACATGTCGCGATCGAGGTCCGGCGAGAATTCAAGGGTTTGCCTTCATCAAGACATTTCCTATTTACTATTTATCTTACTTCTTTTGCGTTTGGTTAAAGGTACTATGTCCCTTTTGCAGGCTGAAAAATGAAAAGGTTAAATTCCAACAGCATTTTAAAGATATCATTTAGAACTTCCCTCAAAACGAAAGGGCTAGAAAATTGGCTTTTAGGGGGGAAATAACAACCATTAATCGAATCGAATTTTGAAGGCATTTGCGGTCTGAAAACAGAACTCAACTATCTCTTTAAATGTTGTTTTTTTGCAGTACAGGGTATATAATCACAACATAACACCCCCTCATTCAAAATTACGTCCAAAAACAGATGAAATTCTAACTGAAAATATAACTGCAGTACTGCACAATGACTATTATATTGGAAAACTTGGAATGTTTGGGGGGAGGGGTATGCCATGCAGCACGCGAATATTAAACCCAAGGAAGGCAACTGAATGTGAAGGAATTATTCATTAAGCCCAAATTGAAAGGATCCAGAAACGTGCACTCAAAAATGTCCTGGGATCATTGTACTTGACCTACGAAAATGCAATCTCCAAAGACTAGACACTAGACGGCGAGAACTTTGCAAAAGATATGCTAAATCACTAACAAATATTTATTCACCTCATTTCAGGGACTGGCTGCCACGCCCACACCAGAATAGATATTCTCAGTCTCTGAGACAGGTTGCTCCTTATCCTGCAATCAGATGCAGAACTGATAGGTACAAAAGAAGTCCAATTCCATTCTTGGTCGATCTATTGAATGACATGTAACTACAGTGTGAGTCCAAAAAAACTTTACACCTAGGAAATTACTAATAATTTAACAAATAATTTATGAACAGTGAAGTATTATACATCATATGAAAGAGTGTTTTATCCTGAATCATTTGGTACCATTTTTGGGTGGTATGTGTTCACGCTTGGATGAACAGGAGGTATTGTTTGCGAGAGTGCAAAAATCGAATTGCGCCAAAGTATTAAAGTGAGAGAATGAATTGAATGTATGAAATGAGATGCATTGCAGATGCTTTTTTCAGTAGCAAAGTCACACACACACACACGCACACCTACAGGTAAAACGTGCCAAATGGGGATATCTATCTTTAACTATGAAATTGGGGATATTGGAATTTGAGGTGTTTTTAAAAAGTTTCCCCTTTCTTTGATGCATATAACGCCAGATAAATGAATAAAATTATATTTCGTGAAATAATATCAAGAATTTAGCCTCAAATTTTTATGTCAGAGTTTACTATGCAAACGTGGAGACATATGTTCTTAAAATTAAGGTATGTAAGTGTGGATATACATTAAACAAAATAAATAACTATGGAATGGGGGATACGCTACGTTAAAGATAAAATACAGGCAAGTGTGGATATGTGTGTAATTAATTCTTAACTAAGAGGGGATTCATCATTCATTTACACAATTGAGACAAATGTTTTTGGAATGAGCTATAAACAAATAAAAATTAAAAAACAAGGACAAACTGTCCGAAGACCGACATTTGTCTTGTGTACAAGCTAAAATCATATTACATCTTCAAGTCAAAATCACATAATGAATATAAATAAAGGTAATTACAATAAATAAAACAGCTATAACAGTCATGTGACAATACATTACAAGAGAATGAGTATGAGACCCCGGGAAAGAATCAACTTCAATGAAACAAGAAGGCAAATTGAGACCCCCCCCCCCCCTCCCACCCACTACCACCAACATCTCCCCCACCCTGCAACCGACTGACCAAACCCCCACAAACTGCCCCCCCCCCCCCCATCAAAGCCGATCCCTCCCGAGGGCCTCATTCCTTTAAGTTACTCCCAAGTGGTTGAGTTAGGGCCAGGACAAGAAGGAAACAAGTCGAGGAGAGAGGAGAGAGAGAACAATAAAGGGGGTAGGAGAAAAAGGAGCTAGATAGAAGGGGAGTAACTAGCAAACTTTTTTGTTGTTGGGGGGGGGGGGGGTTGGGATATGCATAACAACCATGGCAATGTTAAAAATCTCCCCCTTAAAAGCAGCAATTAATCTTCAGGGATATTAGACTGAGCAGTGTAATGTATTACATGTCCTGATGATGAATCTACATTCACAAATAGTTACGGAGTTGGAGAGGAATATATGAATCAGGGGTAAAGAAAATATGTATGAAAGTATTGTTGTTTAAAGTCATTTGAAATTATTTTATAATTGCAATCAAATATAAATCACTCCTCACAAAAATGAGGGATTTCCATACCATACCCAATGCTTTCATGTGCACAAACTATAATTATATGTCACTTACATTCAGTCTTTTAAAATGTCAGTGTTAGATTCATAAATAGTAGGATTCACTGCATTTGGGAAAAAAACACATAAATTTGAAAATCATTTTTGATCTGATTTACATGCTCCTTCATCACGTTCATTGTTATTTTTAAGAATATCTACTTAGTTCGTGGCTAATATGTTCCAGCCTTTCCCCATACATCAAATTACCTGTACAAAGACAATTTCATTAAAACATAAAGAGACACGACATAATGGGTTAATGGACTGATGTAACTCATTTAATGTTCATTATATTTCAGTACATGATCCTTTACAACGAATTGGTTACTCAAGTCAACATACAGTGAGCATTGAAACGCGGTTGAAATTTTCCTATTTGCACTAACAATTTTCATTTACATTTTCCTTGGCTAAAGTAGTTATCACTGTAATAATTATGATCAAATGTATACGGCTTGACTCACAGAAGTGTAATTGCAATGGATTAACCCCCTTACTGCACTGGGCTATTTCAAGCTCCTTTCTGACTGATTGAAGGGGGAACTCGGAGGCCCCCCCCCCCCCCGGATTTCAGCCGCGTCATGACCGATCGCCGCGAAATTTTAAACAGACCTTGAGAATCGCTTAAAGAACACAAATCCAATTGTAAATGTTATGTAAATCTTTATATTTTGTATTTAATATTATAATTTATGCAAATATATATGCATAAATATTCCTTTCCCTTGATAATCAAGTAAATGAAGGCCTTGAAGAAAACATTTTAATGCAATAACTTCTTTCTAAACCTTAAAAACATTATTACATGACAAAAAATATTGAAAGTTATTTCAATTCTTATGTATACTTTTGTTTTTAAATTAGTTATATGTTTCTTTTTCTCATCAACTGTAACTATTGTTTTTATAAAGTTTACTGTTTGAGAGTGTTATCTGAACGAGTATACAGCTAGAATAGGAGATAATTACAGCTGAAAGAGGAAATCACAGGTGATAAAGGAGAAACAGGATGAAATGCAACTTCCCATTCATTTTGTACACAAATCTCAGAAATTCTCTGTTTTCGAGCTGACATGGGGTCACAAAAGGTCACGTGAATTGGTAACAGTATGACCAATTTTCTAAACTTGGTGCCAAAAGATGCGCAAGACTTGAAAAATAAAGGTATGAAAGTAGCATAATATAAAATGGAGCGTAGCAGGAAGTGGTTATAAATGTGCAGTGGACTTTGTGTGTGTGTGGGGGGGGGGGTTGGCGCCCCCCTCCCCAGCACAGAAAGGATTAAAACATTAAAACTGACTAAACAACTTTCTTATTGCATATTCATTTCAAGAGCCAAGCAAACCATTAAATGTATGGTGAAAGGCATGGTAGATGTGATTACTCTATCATGGACTTATACAATTGTACACCAAACCTATCCATGTTAGGTTTAACCATTTCAAATTTGTTCATACACCTTTCTTTATCGGTATACAGTCATCATAGGTAATAATTTTGTACAGTAACTGTTAATTAGAGTTTTCATTCGTATTCCAAGTTTAGTTAATTATCACCAGTGTATCAATCCTAGATTTTGAAGAATAAGTTGGTCATTCAAATGATGGACGTAGTAGGGATGGAATGTTAACGTAGGCCTTCCTATGATCCAATCATGGTCACTGCCTTTTGATCATGTGCAGCTTAATGATAACATTCAGGTGTTTGGACAATAATGAACGATTGCGTAATCATGTTCATGCAATCATGACAAAGGAGCAGTTCCCCTCAGTTTGGTTTTGTAAGGCTGGTGTGCTCTTCCGGAATAAGTCTTTGATTGAAAATACTGCTGATGGGGAATAGCAACCGGAGAACGAGACATTTTTTGGTGATATGAAATTGAATATTTTTGATTCACGCACTTTTGCACACGCATATGACCTAGCTTATTTAAGATTAAGAAGCCCATGATCGTCCTCTAATACACACATATTACCTTAGTTTGATATTATACGACAAACTAGAAAACCAAATGCCTTAGGCACCGCTTTGTGACAATATGGCATACAAGGCAGATGAAAATCATAATCATAATTGGTTGATGTACTCACTGGGGAGAAAAACAATCCTACAAATAAATAATAAAACCTTTAAAGGTAGAAGAAATTAAGTTATCTCTGCTGATCTGAAATTGTAGTACATGTAAGTACATTTAGATGAATTAGCTCATAAATTGTATTGAAATGCAATATGTTGGTCAATAGGGTTTACCTTTTTTGGTACTATTATTCATACTGCCGCACTATATGCAATGCCTAAAAGTTCGATAGTCATAAAGTACATGGATAAATCAATACTGAAAAGTTGTGATCTAACAAATCTAATAATCTTTCTGAAAATGAAAACCTGGATAAAACTAGATCCACAAGATTTGAACCTGATTTATTGTCATAATTTATTAGCCAGAAAACCAAAATATAATTCGAATTCCATGGACATCACTAATCTCAAATTCAAGTTGAAAGTTCCCATAAAATATGACTTCTGTATTAGTTTGATTTTTTTGTATGTGTCATACAGTACTGAGAATGAACAGACAGGATGACAATCTTAGTGGAGGAGTTAGGACTTTATGCTGGTGAAACCTCAATCAAATCTCCCTTCAAACTGACTAGTGGAATATTCAAATGCTATTAACTGGTATGTTGGTGCATAACATTGTCTGATATCTGAAAAATATCTTGTCATGTTTCAGAGAATTTGTATTACTCATGACACTGAATTGCTCTAGCTTTGGTCACTTTGAAATTTCGAATGTAATCTTTTACATTAAGCCAGCTTCTATGTGTTAGACAAGGCTCGGCTTGAAGACACCTGTCGATGTCACTTTTCCCAGGCAGTTTTGAAGAAAGAGTCATGAACTTTTCTAGATTTCGCTTCACTGCAGCTTTCTCATTGCTGGTCCATGCTTTCTTTTTAGACTTTTTGGCTGCCTGGTCATCCTTCTCTGTTGGCTGGAGAGGCCTTTTCTGACCTGTTGTAACAGATATAAAATAAATAAATATATATAAACATGAAATGCAAACAGTCTATAGTTTCTTCAAACCTAGTGCATAGTTTTGGGCATCGTTAAAACATTGTTCATTTTCTGCCATTTATTGCAGGGCAAACAGTTCAAATAAAAAACATTTTGCCCAACTCCACAACCCCATACAAACACTTTGCGATTCCTTTAATGCAAATTGAAAGTGTTGCATTAAAACCAATTAATAGAACAGCTGAGACTGGTTTTGATTATAATAACTTGCAGAAATAGGGAAGGAGGCATACAGAGAACAGAACAGAATTGCACCCCTCTCCCTCCAAATCTCCAGGGACCCATATCAAGGTTTGCAAGACAGA
This sequence comes from Strongylocentrotus droebachiensis, assembly GCA_035222895.1. Lineage (NCBI taxonomy): Eukaryota > Metazoa > Echinodermata > Echinoidea > Camarodonta > Strongylocentrotidae > Strongylocentrotus > Strongylocentrotus droebachiensis. The sequence goes on along the minus strand of JAVYIG010016002.1, from coordinate 19,774 downwards.
AATGATACAAAGACTCTCAATCATGTCTTCCTCTTGATTCTTGCAGTGCTTGATCAGTTGCTCTCTGCAGCCATCCTAAATAGGTGAAGCGCTGCCTTCCGAGGAACCTTTTTTTGGGGAAAAAAGGTCTTTTTCATTTAAATAATGTACATGTACAGTACCATTTTTTTTAGGCCCAGAGATATAAGAAATGAAAGTGAAAATTCTAGTGAAGCATGCAGGAACTCCACATGCAATGCAACAAAAACTCAAAGAGTCAATGCAGTCCTCTGAGGCTGACCGCCGTGCCCAAATGTAACAGTACAATGTAGATCTAACTTCCTCCAGAATCATCTCCACTTGAGAGCTGCACTGGAAAGTGAAAGCAATGGAAAATTAACTTTCATCACTGTACCTCTTTTGCTTGATGTAGAAGACTGCACCTCTGTGTCAGAGTTCTCACCATCACTTGCACTGTCCTCGGAGGACTCATCAGTGGGTGCTTCTGCTTCTCCAGTGTCCAGCTCTGTTGAAGATAATTCAGATTTTCTTTTTGCCAGTAAATTCACATACATTTTTGAGTAGCCAAGGGCAATAATTATACTTTAAGTTGCAGAATGACTCAATACAGCCCCTTAACAAAAAAAATCTCTTTATTGATTTTTTGTTTGTTCTAGATAATCTTTCCCTAGTAGATTAGGAAGTGCAGAACATATATACGTGTGTGTATTGCATAGACCCAAGTGGCCACCGGCACCTATAGCATTTTAAAATATAATTTTCTTTACCTATTTTTGTTTGCATATAAACTGTCATTAATTGTATGTCAAAAAGCGGACACATGCATGAACAAAGCTGGGACTTAAGGAAAGATGTATTAACTCAAGTTGAGCCAAAACACATTTCTCCCTGTGCATAATGGTTGGAATGCAGAGAACTGAAAGCTGCCCTATTAACAACAACAAAATTATAGTCTATATGATAACACTATTGTTTTGTCAATTCATGAGAGCTCCAATTATATCTACAAAAATTATAAAGACAGTGGGACACTTAAATGTCATAACTGCATTCATCCTGAATGTGAATGACATTTAAATGTTACATTTACCTTCATCAGGCTGTAGCTGAAGATCATCAATGCTCTTTGCCTGACCCAGCACATCAACAGGACTTCCCCCCTTTCCTTCCATTGCAAAAAGAAGCTTCGAGATCTTTGCCACTTGCTGGGCAGCATCCGGGAGCCTGTAGAATTGCCGATGAATGTGAAGGTCATGGCCCATGTAGTTAGCAAGAGCATCCATCTCATTTTCTCTGAGATTGAGTAGTTGTGTCATAGTGGCAATGTGTTTACGCAATCTTGTCGATCTGAGTAATGTTGGCTGCACCGCACCACACTTTTGAGCATGTTCCCTAAGTGTGTCACATCCCCGGATGTGTGACATGATGTCAGGTCTTGCTAGGGCGAAGAAGTATTTGTTCTTTGGGTTGACTCCAACCTCAGTTCTGTACCTCTTAAGAGCATCCATGCATGACTTTGCAAAGTTTGTCATCATAACAGGGACAGTTCTTCCCCTTTTCCCTACAAGTTCGGCCCTCCAAAGGCATTTCACCAATTGCTGCTCCCAATTTTGGAGTGTTGCCATCTGCCCATCCACCATATGGTCCGATCCTTCCTTGATTTTAGTGTAATCTTCAACAGTCATTTTGGACACTTCCCCTGCTCTCCTTCTATTAAAGACAATCAAATGGGTTAACATCAAGAGATTAAGCTGTTGCCAGGCATTCACTTTGTTTTCAGCACTCTTTAGCTCTTTCAAATATCTTTCAGCATTGGTTTCAATGTACCTGGACAGGGCTACTACATCTGTGGTTACTGGCAAGAGCTTTGGCTGGTTTCTCTTCTGCTGATAGAGGGTTCTGAGTGCATGTGAGGACACTTCTGTCTCCCATTCTTTCTCAATGAGAGTGATGAAATCTCTCGCCATCTTTTCTGCTCGAGTGTCCCCGTCCTTTGTTGCCCTCACAAGCTGTAACCCGGCAGTCTTCTTTAACAGATGGCCTAGTTTTAGTGCTAAGCTAGGTGTTGTATACTCATGTGTTTCTCTGTTGAACCCAGCTGTTTCTCTCACTGACTTGACAACCTCATCAAATTCCTGTGGAGAAATGATGGAACTCAAAGTGGCATTTTCCTTTCCAGTAGATATTCTGTATGTAAGAAGCAATCTGGCGATTTCTCGAAGTTTACATCTCATGAAGTTGTAGGTTTCGCCATCATGGCCCATCTTCAGGCAAAGTTTGTTTGCTAATTCCACAATGAGTCGATCCCCCTTGATGCAACGTGCCACATCATCACTCCTTAAACCACTGAGAACTTCATGTACCATATCACAAGACTTTGTTCCTGGAGCAGGTGGAAGTAGTAGCTTTCCTCTTCTCACTTGATTTTGCCTTTTCTTTCCTTTGGAACTGCTTGGTTGCTCTGGCTTTAAAAGGCACTTGTGCTTCCACATTTCAGTTTTTGCAAACCACCCGACGCAGTGGAAACATGGGACATAATCCTTTGGATCAGCATAATGGCTTGGTCTGTAAATAACAACAAGTCCACCTTTGTCTTCTGCAATGACTTCACAGTTGTGCTTGTGGTTTCCTCTATTACGGATAACTGTCAGCAAACGTTGTCTTCTTTCACCAGACTTAACTGCCAGATATTCGGCAACTTCTGCTTCATTTTTATGCTGTGGAAGATGCTGTGGTAATTTCTTCTGGGGCTTGGAGCAGTACAAGCAATATGCTACCTTATCATATGATCTTTTTGAGTCCTGATTATGTGTTCTCATCACATAGGCACCCCCAGTGTTATCATTGTTACCACTTTGCACAGTTTGTGTACTTACATTTTTGGCCTCTCTCCCTTGAGGTACCAATTCAAATCCTGCAGGTTCACCATTCCCATGATGCAGTGCTTTATTAGATCGAGTGAGGGGTACACGAGAGACTGGAATTCCTGTTTCATCTTCTTCTGACTCTTCCGGTTGGTAATCAGACTCAGACAATTCATCGCACTCTTCTTCATCATTCGACTGTTCATCTTCTTCTGGTCCTGAAGAAGGCATGAAATGATGCTCAGAGGGTTGTACAGGGGCTACTTCAAAAGAATGATCATTATAAGATTCAGCTGCAGATGTCGATGAACAAGCATAACTGCCAGTATCACACAGTTCTTGCATGGCACCTTTTGTAAGTTTCTCTTCCTCAGATAGTTGAACACAGGCTACTTCAAAAGAATGATCTTCACGGACATGGACAGTCACCGTGACTTCTTCAGAGGGTTCAGCTGCAGTTGTCAATGCAGGGGCAGAACTGTCAGTATTATGTAGTTCTTCCATGGAATCTTTTTGAAGTTTCTCTCCCTTTGATGGCTGTTCAGGGGCTACTTCAAAAGAATTTTCATCATGGAAAGTCCCTGTGCCTAGCTCAGAGGGTTCAGCTGCAGTTGTCAATGCAGGGGCAGAACTGTGAGTATTATGTAGTTCTTCCATGGAATCTTTTTGAAGTTTCTCTCCCTTAGATGGCTGTTCAGGGGCTTCTTTTAAAGAGTGATCATCAAGGAAAGTCCCTGTGCCTTCCTCAGAGGGTTCAGCTGCAGTTGTCAATGCAGGGGCAGAACTGTCAGTATTATGTAGTTCTTCCATGGAATCTTTTTGTAATTTCTCTTCCTTAGATGGCTGTTCAGGGGCTACTTCAAAAGAATGATCATCATGGAAAGTCTCTGTGCCTACCTCAGAGGGTTCAGCTGCAGTTGTCAATGCAGGGGCAGAACTGTCAGTATGATGTAGTTCTTCCATGGAATCTTTTTGAAGTTTCTCTTCCCTAGATGGTTGTTCAGGGGCTACTTCAAAAGAATGATCATCAAGGAAAGTCCCTGTGCCTTCCTCAGAGGGTTCAGCTGCAGTTATCAATGCAGGGGCAGAACTGTCAGTATTATGTAGTTCTTCCACCGAATCTTTTTGAAGTTCCTCTTCCTTAGATGGCTGTTCAGGGGCTACTTCAAAAGAATGCTCATCAAGGAAAGTCTCTGTGCCTACCTCAGAGGGTTCAGCTGCAGTTGCCGATGCACGGTCAAAACTGTCAGTATTAAGTAGTTCTTTTGGAAGTTTCTCTATCAGTTGAGCATAATAAGGTGGAGGAAATTTGAAGTTTCGGGGAAGTACATAGTTATATAATAATTCTTCTTTCATCTGCAAGTCTCTGGTAGCAAACAGGCATAGTCTTGGCACCCCACTGATCTCGAGAACTTTTACTTTGCAGTTTGCTCTTTTATTATCCTCGTGATTCACTAGTCTTCCAAAAGATGGCGTATCTGGTTCTGATGTGGCATCGACACTGTATATCAAAATAAGAAAAGGAGAACAATAAATCACAGTGTTTATTAAGTATCTTAATCTTACATCGTTTAAACACTTTTTCATTTTAAATTTTACCTTAAGATTTTTTGTTTTGAGGACGCCATCCTAGTTAAGCATCGCAATTATGATTGCGGTCTCCTGCACTTTTTCCACAGATAGTTTGGATAATACTTTAGATTTATAATAATATGTTATAGAAATATAAGTTTTGTTTGTATATATATCTAAAAAATACATTTTGACATGAAGTTATTATTGTTTGTATATTTTGTTCTTTGTTCTTCAGTTATTATATTTGGAAAAATGCAGAAATAGAATAAATCAAATCATATAACTTGCGTATAAATATTTTCTGTTTAATTTAAAAATAGCACCAAACTACCAAATTCATTAACACACAATTTTCAAAAACCTTCTTAATCTATGAAATAGAATACACACATTCACATTGTGGATATCCCCTCTTCACTACATACTGGCCACACTACCACATTTAACACTTAACACACATTTGTATAGCTTTCTTTCTATCCGTGAAATAGAATACCTGTACACACAATCACATTGTGGATATCCCCTCTTCACTACATACTGGCCACACTACCACATTTAACACTTAACACACATTTTCAAAGCTTTCTTTCTATCCATGAAATAGAATACCTGTACACACAATCACATTGTGGATATCCCCTCTTCACTACATACTGGCCACACTACCACATTTAACACTTAACACACATTTGTATAGCTTTCTTTCTATCCTTGAAATAGAATACCTGTACACACAATCACATTGTGGATATCCCCTCTTCACTACATACTGGCCACACTACCACATTCATCACTTAACACATATTTTCAAAGCTTTCTTTCTATCCGTGAAATAGAATACCTGTACACACAATCACATTGTGGATATCCCCTCTTCACTACATACTGGCCACACTACCACATTTATCACTTAACACACATTTTCAAAGCTTTCTTTCTATCCATGAAATAGAATACCTGTACACACAATCACATTGTGGATATCCCCTCTTCACTACATACTGGCCACACTACCACATTTAACACTTAACACACATTTGTATAGCTTTCTTTCTATCCTTGAAATAGAATACCTGTACACACAATCACATTGTGGATATCCCCTCTTCACTACATACTGGCCACACTACCACATTCATCACTTAACACATATTTTCAAAGCTTTCTTTCTATCCGTGAAATAGAATACCTGTACACACAATCACATTGTGGATATCCCCTCTTCACTACATACTGGCCACACTACCACATTTATCACTTAACACACATTTTCAAAGCTTTCTTTCTATCCATGAAATAGAATACCTGTACACACAATCACATTGTGGATATCCCCTCTTCACTACATACTGGCCACACTACCACATTCATCACTTAACACACATTTTCAAAGCTTTCTTTCTATCCATGAAATAGAATACCTGTACACACAATCACATTGTGGATATCCCCTCTTCACTTCATACTGGCCACACTACCACATTCATCACTTAACACACATTTTCAAAGCTTTCTTTCTATCCTTGCAATAGAATACCTGTACACACAATCACATTGTGGATATCCCCTCTTCACTACATACTGGCCACACTACCACATTTAACACTTAACACATATTTTCAAAGCTTTCTTTCTATCCTTGAAATAGAATACACACATTCACATTGTGGATATCCCCTCTTCACTACATACTGGCCACACTACCACATTTAACACTTAACACACATTTTCAAAGCTTTCTTTCTATCCGTGAAATAGAATACCTGTACACACAATCACATTGTGGATATCCCCTCTTCACTACATACTGGCCACACTACCACATTCATCACTTAACACATATTTTCAAAGCTTTCTTTCTATCCTTGAAATAGAATACCTGTACACACAATCACATTGTGGATATCCCCTCTTCACTACATACTGGCCACACTACCACATTCATCACTTAACACACATTTTCAAAGCTTTCTTTCTATCCGTGAAATAGAATACCTGTACACACAATCACATTGTGGATATCCCCTCTTCACTACATACTGGCCACACTACCACATTTATCACTTAACACACATTTGTAAAGCTTTCTTTCTATCCTTGAAATAGAATACCTGTACACACAATCACATTGTGGATATCCCCTCTTCACTACATACTGGCCACACTACCACATTCATCACTTAACACACGTTTTCAAAGCTTTCTTTCTATCCTTGAAATAGAATACACACATTCACATTGTGGATATCCCCTCTTCACTACATACTGGCCACACTACCACATTTAACACTTAACACACATTTGTATAGCTTTCTTTCTATCCTTGAAATAGAATACCTGTACACACAATCACATTGTGGATATCCCCTCTTCACTACATACTGGCCACACTACCACATTTAACACTTAACACACATGTGTATAGCTTTCTTTCTATCCATGAAATAGAATACCTGTACACACAATCACATTGTGGATATCCCCTCTTCACTACATACTGGCCACACTACCACATTTAACACTTAACACACATTTTCAAAGCTTTCTTTCTATCCGTGAAATAGAATACACACAATCACATTGTGGATATCCCCTCTTCACTACATACTGGCCACACTACCACATTCATCACTTAACACATATTTTCAAAGCTTTCTTTCTATTCGTGAAATAGAATACCTGTACACACAATCACATTGTGGATATCCCCTCTTCACTTCATACTGGCCACACTACCACATTCATCACTTAACACATATTTTCAAAGCTTTCTTTCTATCCGTGAAATAGAATACCTGTACACACAATCACATTGTGGATATCCCCTCTTCACTACATACTGGCCACACTACCACATTCATCACTTAACACACGTTTTCAAAGCTTTCTTTCTATCCTTGAAATAGAATACACATATTCACATTGTGGATATCCCCTCTTCACTACATACTGGCCACACTACCACATTTAACACTTAACACACATTTGTATAGCTTTCTTTCTATCCTTGCAATAGAATACCTGTACACACAATCACATTGTGGATATCCCCTCTTCACTACATACTGGCCACACTACCACATTCATCACTTAACACATATTTTCAAAGCTTTCTTTCTATCCGTGAAATAGAATACCTGTACACACAATCACATTGTGGATATCCCCTCTTCACTTCATACTGGCCACACTACCACATTCATCACTTAACACATATTTTCAAAGCTTTCTTTCTATCCGTGAAATAGAATACCTGTACACACAATCACATTGTGGATATCCCCTCTTCACTACATACTGGCCACACTACCACATTTAACACTTAACACACGTTTTCAAAGCTTTCTTTCTATCCTTGAAATAGAATACACACAATCACATTGTGGATATCCCCTCTTCACTACATACTGGCCACACTACCACATTCATCACTTAACACACATTTTCAAAGCTTTCTTTCTATCCGTGAAATAGAATACCTGTACACACAATCACATTGTGGATATCCCCTCTTCACTACATACTGGCCACACTACCACATTCATCACTTAACACATATTTTCAAAGCTTTCTTTCTATCCGTGAAATAGAATACCTGTACACACAATCACATTGTGGATATCCCCTCTTCACTTCATACTGGCCACACTACCACATTCATCACTTAACACATATTTTCAAAGCTTTCTTTCTATCCGTGAAATAGAATACCTGTACACACAATCACATTGTGGATATCCCCTCTTCACTTCATACTGGCCACACTACCACATTCATCACTTAACACATATTTTCAAAGCTTTCTTTCTATCCGTGAAATAGAATACCTGTACACACAATCACATTGTGGATATCCCCTCTTCACTACATACTGGCCACACTACCACATTCATCACTTAACCCATAGGAAAGAAATGAGCCTGCCGCATACTCCTGCGGCAGACTTGCCGCAGATCTGCCGCAGACCTGCCGCAGACAGTCATCTTTTTCACATGCAAATTAGGTCTGCCGCAGACCTGCCGCAGACTTGCCGCATACTTTTTCAGTATGATGAAGAGTCTGCGGCAGGTCTGCCGCAGACTTGCCGCAGACTTGCCGCATACTCTTTCAGTATGATGAAGAGTCTGCGGCAGGTCTGCCGCAGACTTGCCGCAGACTTGCCGCAGACTTGCCGCATACTCTTTAAGTATGATGAAGAGTCTGCGGCAGGTCTGCCGCAGACTTGCTGCAGACCTGCCGCAGACTCTTCATCATGAATATTCATGTCTCATATAGACCTGCTGCAGACCTGCCGCATACTCTTTCATATCCAGTACGTGGCAATAAAGTATGCATGTAGATAGAACCAGTGATAAACTGATTGATACTTCATAATCGATATTGGCAATATCGATATTACCAATTAGGTAATACCAATATATATCGATATTACCAATTAGGTATATTCTATTCTCAATTGTATTAACACCATCACATAGATCATTTGAAGTGTATTCAAGAGTAACATTTAAAGTGACACAGGCTCGTACACATATATATATACTAAATATGTATATTGTTTCTTGGTTAGTAATCATATAATCAATATCAATATATCAATCTATTGCTAAAACGTGAATGTAATTGTTACATGATCAGACAAAATAATCTATTGGTTATAATAATGGCAAAAGGAAAATAGAAATCACAAAAATGATGTGCATTGTCTTAATTTGCTTAACAAATCATGATAAATGTATTTTTCTGTCACACGTGTAAAGTAATAATGAATATGCATGAGATGATTGGTTTCAATTGGTTTCAATTGGCCCTAGCAAAGTGTTTGGTATGACAGAAGCTAAAAAGACAATTAACAGTGCTAATTAACACAGGAATTTACAAGATCATGGGCTCAGCCTGCAACCTCATATGGTACTGCATGTCCTACAAAATGGCCGCCTATAGCCTTGCTTCAGACTGTATAATTTCCCACTTTTCTGTGGCAGACCTGCCGCAGACTGTTCCTGTGGCATACTAGTATGCGGCAAGTCTGGAGCAAAGTTTCATCCTGCCGCAGATCTGCCGCAGACTGTTCCTGTGGCATACTAGTATGCGGCAAGTCTGGAGCAAAGTTTCATCCTGCCGCAGATCTGCCGCAGACTTTTCCTGTGGCATACTAGTATGCGGCAAGTCTGGAGCAAAGTTTCATCCTGCCGCAGATCTGCCGCAGACTGTTCCTGTGGCATACTAGTATGCGGCAAGTCTGCAGCAAAATTTCATCCTGCCGCAGATCTGCCGCAGACTGTTCCTGTGGCATACTGGTATGCGGCAAGTCTGCAGCAAAATTTCTTTCTGCCGCATACTTCGGCATACTCTTTGCCGCAGACTAAAAGTCTGCGGCAGATCTGCGGCAGATCTGCGGCAGGTCTGCGGCAGGTCTGCGGCATACTTTTCACTTTCCTATGGGAACACACGTTTTCAAAGCTTTCTTTCTATCCTTGAAATAGAATACACACAATCACATTGTGGATATCCCCTCTTCACTACATACTGGCCACACTACCACATTCATCACTTAACACACATTTTCAAAGCATTCTTTCTATCCGTGAAATAGAATACCTGTACACACAATCACATTGTGGATATCCCCTCTTCACTACATACTGGCCACACTACCACATTTATCACTTAACACACACACTCTTCAGGGATTATTCCCATCTCTGAAATAGACACACATTCACTTTGTGGAAATCCATAGTTTACTATAAACTTGCCACAATACCTAACACTGCCTTTCCAAGGATTATATTTCCATAGATGTAGGAGAGATGAGCCACTTTTTCTATCGTGACAAATATTTCCTAATTATTCTTTTTTTATAGCAAGTGTTTGTTACCATGGTGAAGCACAACTACTGGTAGCTCTTTTGTACCTACAACAATTTCATTCCAGATCATTGCATGAATGAACAATTTGTAAATGAAAAATAAAGTGTCAAGTGGCTCAACTCTCCTGTAGTGTAAGCTAAGTTGAGCCATGTACGTCTTCATGAGAGTTTAGCCAGTATTGGGTATTGGGATAGTTTCTTTTAAATCTACTATTAAAACAGTAAACAGCAGTATACTGAGTGTTGTCATAGTAATCTACATCTCAAATAACATATTCAAGCAAAATTTCAGCAAAAAACAAGTGTAACACACAGAGGTCACAAAATAGGTCCTTCATGTTTCAAGATTTGATGTGCACTGACTATACTTTCAATGACTCAAAGATGGCTGCCAAGATGCCTGACATGAGTAATACAGTAAACGAAAATAACCAATGACATTGTAGCAAAACATAGGTATATGTTTTGCTACAATTTCATTGGTTATTTTTGTTTACTGTTTATACACCTGTGACTCTCACTCTTCCCCTTATTGGATGTACATGGATATGCATCCAATGAGGGGAAGAGTGAGAGTCACATGTGTCAATGAGTTTAAAGCTTGGGTAGTCAGTGGAGAGAGATTGCGTACTATATGTAGATGAAAGCAGTAGCAGAATGTGTGTCAAAAGTGATTCACGATTCTGTACCATGACCATTAGTTTTGTGGTGAACAGCCTTTACTTGTTTAATTACGTGAAAGATACTGGCTTGTCAGTCTCATCTCCTTCATTCTGAACCCTTTCTATACCCTTTATGGATATTTTATAATTTAATTGGAGTAGTTTTTTATGTTCACCAGGAGTCTTGTGCGTGTTCAAGTTGTGAGACACGTAATGTCCCTGTGTGTATAAGGATGCGAATCTCCCCCTTAAAGACTGGGATAAAATATAGACACTTACCACAAGTTTGTCTGCTTGTGCTTAAAAAAGTATCTGAATCCGGTTTCTTCAACTTTTTCTCTCCTCTCCCCTTCCTCTGCAGTTATCAGCTCTCCATGGTAGTGGAGTAAAAAATCCCCTCTCTTGAATTCCTTGGAAGTAAACACTGCCCTACCTGTGGACAGAGTGGAGTGATGGAGAGAGAACCATGTGAAGTAACTGTTTGCAATCAAACGAAGATCACCTCGTCCTATTAAATGGTGTATACAAGCTGGACAGTAACAAATGGTATCATATAGACTAGACAAAAAATGTAGTCTCCTTTACACCAGCAGAAACAATAAACCAAAAATCATTAGTTACAACATATCCATCAATAACTGTGTGTGATATCAAATGAAAGGAAATGCACTTACACTGTGCTACACAACTAGATCTACAGCATTTGACTGTCACGTAATAAACAATTATGAATCTGCCTTGCATACAATTCCCACAGGAAGAGGCATGATAATTAACAGGAACAAACTAGATCTTTATTGAGATTCTCAAAAATGCAAAGGTTTTGTATTGAAGTGAATTAAAGTTCTCCCTTTAAATGCCTCGATTATGGAAAGTGAGAATTGATATTTATGCCACAACTAGGCTACAAAAAGCTAGAACAGTGAGATGTGAGATTCGTTCCCCTGAGCCAATCTGCAGGGACATCAAAATAAAGTTCATGTTAAAGAGCATGCTGATAAAGAGTTATGATCCATTCTGGGTTTAAAATAATTAATGGCCAATTCACAAATAGGCAGCATCTTGCTAATAACAGTTCAAACAACTCATCACAATGCAGTAACAGCATGCATGGAGGACTTAAATGTAGACGGACTACACAGTCTTCGATCAGGCTACGAAAAAAGACAAGCTAAAACGAGTGAACAAGATGAAGTTTTTCGTTAAACTGCTGCTGAAGAGGATGCTGCTGAAGAGGATGATGTTTTATCTGTTGCACATTACACATGTTGAATTAATTTTATATTTTGGTAGAGGACAGCTGAAGAAATGACCATTCTTATTAAGGATAATAATCCAATCATATGTCACCCATAAAAAGGAATGTTACAACTTGAAGTGGTAGGTTAATTAAGCCACCAACAATTCTTGATCTGTATAGTACAGTCTTGCATCTTGCTGTCCGTCAAGTATAATTTTGTTTGATTGTTTGTTCTTTTGCTTATTTTTGCTTTTAGTTTATGTTTGTATATTTGTTCTTTTTGTTTGTCTTATTACATTATATTTCATTATGTTCTTGTTTGTCATTTGGAAGGCAAAGAGTGATTTAGGTTTTATCTGTCTAGGGACACTGCCATATTTTGTTCGTCTGCATAAATGTTAACAATCCAAACATCTCATTTACAAAAATGAAACTTACAATCTGTTAGATAATTAGGACAATGACTATTCTTCTTAAGGATAAAAATTGGAGGTGCGAGATTCGGTAGAGCAGTGGTCTCGTAATCCGGTGACCTGGGTTCGAAACCAAGTCGATGTGCTATAGTGCCCTTTGGTAAGGCATTATTCCTTATTACTAGGTCCCTCAGAACCTAAAGCAGTCGGCCGTCTGGTTGCCTACTTATATGCTTTCTTAGCAATCAGGTAAAATAACCACCACCACCACCACCAACAATATATATGATGTAGTTTTTTGTTTATTGTTTGTATATATTGTTCATGTGGTATTCTCCACTTTATGTATGCTTGCCATGCTGAATAATATTGTATTTATGCTTAACATCATAGGTTTAGATCATTCCTATTTATCCTTATGCATTTGTTTTGTTGTATTCTGTATTCTTTGTATTATTATGCTATTTGTGTATTCTTTATTATGTATCATTATCATGACATGTAAATGTGTTGTACTCTCATACCCCAGAAGGGGGTAGCAAGAGTCAATAAATTATATTCTATTCTGCACGGCCATGCACTAAAGGTTTGCAACTTTGGTCTATTTCTGAATGAAATCACCTCTGTCGTCAGCAAGCCCATGTAGAAATTTGACAAAATTACCACAGAATGGCCGCTCAAATTAAGGCTAATAGCCTGGGTGGCAATGCTTATTCTATGTTTCAAGGTTCAGATGGTTGCAAATATGTAAATGAGTCTACAATTCTTTGGTCTTTGAATTGTGCTAAAAGTTGGAGAACTCATCACAATACAGCGACAGCATGCATGGAGGACTTAAATGCAGACTACACGGTCTTCAGTTTAAGAAAAGACAAGCTTAAACGAGTCGGAACAAGATGAAGTTTTTTGTTGAACGAACATGTTGCGAAAAAGGATGATGTTTCACATGTGGTTCAAAACATTCTTCTCGTCCATCTCAGAGGTATATAGCCAGAATCTTGCTAAGATTTGGCTAACTCCATCATCATAATAGCTACTAAAGTAGCCAATATTCTGCTTACAGTTTGGATAAGTCATCACAATACAGTGACAACATGGAGGCTTCAGATTCAGACTACACGGTCTTCAGGTAACGAAAAGACAAGCTAAAACGAGTGAACAAGATGAAGTTTTTCATTGAACAAGCATGCTGCTAATTAAAGAGGATCATATGTTTCACATCTGGTTCAAAACATTCTTCTCGTCCGCCTCAGACGTATATAGCCAGAATCTTGCTAACAGTTGGCTAACTCGATCATCATAAAAGCTATGAAAGTATATAGCCAATATTCTGTTTACAGTTTGGATAAGTCATCACAACTAGTGACAACATGGAGGCTTCAGATTCAGATGACACAGTCTTCGGGTAACGAAAAGACAAGCTAAAACGAGTGAACAAGATGAAGTTTTTCATTGAACGAACATGTTGCGAAAAAGGATGATGTTTCACAAGTGGTTCAAAACATTCTGTCGTCCATCTCAGAGGTATATAGCCAGAATCTTGTTTACAGTTGGCTAACTCGATCATAATAGCTACGAAAGTAGCCAATATTCTGCTTACAGTTTGGATAAGTCATCACAATACAGTGACAACACGGAGGCTTCAGATTCAGACTACAAGTCTCTCAAGCTAATGAAAAGACAAGCTAAGAGAGTAAACAACGTAAAGTTGTATCATCCAGATAAACATGCTAACAAAGTCCTCAAAGCTCATATGTTTCACTTGTGGATCCATATATTCTGCATGGCCACTATTAAAATGAGTTTGCAACTTTGCTCTATTTCTGAATGAAATCACCTCTGTCAACAGCAAGCCCATGAAGAAATTTGACAAAGATGCAACAGAATGTCTGCTCAAAGGCCAATAAGGATCAGGACCTTGACATCATGACCCAAACATATCATCAGAGGAACTCAAAAGAACCCATGCGGAAGTGAAAATCCAGGATTTGACCACAATAATTTTTTTTTTTTTTTTTTGGGGGGGGGGGGGGACCCCAAGGCATATTTTTTCAATTTGTTCCAGAAAATGAACATATTTCTTGAAAAAAAGAATATTTTTTCTCCTTTAAATCTGCAATTGTCAGGCAAGTGCAGAATCATTTGGCACAACTTGTACCATGAATTATTCAACCTACCCTTATCTGGAAGAATTTTCATGAAGAAACATTCCATGTCTGTCGTCAAGTAGTCCTCAGGGCAAACTTCTCTTCGTCTTCCTCTGCGTGACCGAGCCATTTCTGGATATCAAGACAAGTACAAACATTTCACATTTTAAAGAACTCAGAATAAATGCAGAGTATTTCTTACATGTATATGCCTCCACCTTTATTCAGATATTAACTGTATGGGTCAAACTGTTCTTAAATTATTGTGATAACCAGAAAACCTATAATACATGTTAATTGACCTCTTTGACCTTTGACCGAACAACCCATACGTCTGATCACGTTCTCCTCATGCATACAAATACTTCAAATACAATGCTTACAAACCTAACCATCTTTAATTTCATGCATATTGACCTATATGACCTTTGACCTACGTACCCAAAAATATAATCAGATTGTCTTCCTATCGTGATGCATAGTAGCATCGAGTTTGAAGTTCATACTGAAATTAGTTCTTGAGATACTGTGACAAGACTAAAACCAGAAATGTCTTAATGGAGCTCTGTGACTTTGGACCTTTAGTACCCCAAAATGTAATCAGATCATCTTCCTATATATATATGGTAATACATACTAGCACCACCATGCAAGTTAATGAGGCCAACACCTTGACCATCATGACCTTTGACCTTTGACCTTTGACCTACATACTCCAAAATCTAATCAGATCTTCTTTTTATGGTGATACATACTAGGACCAAGTTTAAAATTTATACCTCAAACAGTCCTTGAGATATTGCGTTGTAATGAGAAAGTTTTTTAAAAAATAGGGAATTATGTGTAGTAATTAATGGCAGGTTTTACCAGGGTATCTGAGAAACAGAGAAATGTAAACCTACATCCACGTTATCATATATATATATTTATTTATTTATTTATTTATTTTTATTTTTTTTTGGGGGGGGGGGGACAAAGGCAAAACTCACCAAGGTATAAAGGACCTTTCCTGTCATTTCATTTCATACGTACAGCAGAGAAGGACATTGAAGGTTGTGATGAATTGATATGCATGGAAACTTGACATTATGAACACACAACAAGAACTACGATGACAAATGATAGATGATCACACAAGCAAGAATTATTATAATGAAAAGGATAAAAAGAAGGAGCAAAAGAGGCCAAAATAACAAAGCAAGCAAACGGTTATGAGCAGGAGCAAGAAGAGATGAAGTAGGAGGAGATGAAGTAGGAGGAGATGATGGCACATGAGAGAAGGAAGGAGACAGAACATGACCTGACGGAGTAGGCCGACAGGGTTGAGATAAAGGAGAGGGGGTGATGTAATGAATGGAAAATTCACAAGAGGAAGCAGAAGGGGTGGGTGGAAACACAGTTAATGATGTGGAAGATTCACTACAGATAGAAGACAAGGACAAGGACAAGGATGAAGCTGCAGATGGTGGTGGAGCAATTGTGCCACTGTTCATTGTCCTGAGAATGCAAAGATGAATGGAGGCAACAGACTCGTTTAATTGGGTAAAGTTTATGCAACGCTAGTAAAGTAGTATACAGGGCATCTACAGCAATTTATATCAAATTGTATATCATAATAATGCTCCAACTTACTTTTAATAATATCATAAACATTAATTGGACAAGGTATCACCAACTCCCTACAATCTGATTCTTCAGTCTGGCGACACTATACACACTAGATAGTCAAAGATAGAGTTTACATGAAGTATTGGAAGGGGAATTTCTAGATTGTAAAAGTGAGTTATTAGTACACTGTTTGCTTAGCACACCTACATGTACCACCAAACAGTTGCAGAATTACATTTACAGCAGAAGAGAAAATTTACAATCACAAGATGAATATACACACTGTACATGTAGATGGATGAAAAAAGGATTAGAGTTTTAGACCCTAGCCTATGTCAGAAAATACAATCACCCTAATTATTGGTTAGACCCCTACATGTAACTTTAGCATGCATGTAAAGTAGGCTAAAGAGGACGATACTGACAGCTATGAGCCTACGACACTGTATGTATGGCCATGACCCAGCAAGTCTAGCTCACACTTGTGCAGGAAAAGGCCACGGACCCGTCTGCATGCTGCACAGACTCTTACCGCTGCGGCTTAGATCTATTGCTAAGCCTGCCCGGGGAAACTTATACTAGTCTAGGCTAGGTTAAAGAGGCGAACATGTTAAACGGTCCATGCCCCGGTTTCTATAGACAATAAGATATCTCACTTAGATGTCAAACTACCAATACCATGTTTAGATGAAAAAAGGTATTACTTACGATATCGGTTGTACTACTAACTGAAGTACTATAGCACTGGTCAACGGCTGATTTATGTCCTGATCACGCTCCGTATACCACTAGCATAAACTGTCGATGTCATTGTCCAGTCCATCCAGCGTCTAGCTACTTGCGCGCCCTATGTGCATGTGCTAGTTTGACAGAACTGTCACGTGTATCCACTTTGTATGTAATGCCAATGGTTTCAACTATTCGACCCGAAATTGGTCCGAGTGTTGTTTGTTTGTTTTCATTTATTTTTTCTTCCTTTCTTTTGTTTTTGAATGTTTTTGTTTATGGGGGGAGCAATCACTCTTGGGGCGGCCCCGCACCTCAAAATAATGCCAACTACCTGCATATAGGCCATCTATATAGCCCTAGACCCCCCCCCCAAGAAAAATGAAGCACTTTCTTCGCCTTTTTACATATTTCTTGAGAATAAAGTGCATTTTCCATTTCTTTTAATGCATTATATGCCTACGGAATTACCTTAATTGTTGTCGATTATTCCTCATTGCTCAGCATTGTCATGCAGGATATACTCCGCCAGTCATGGTACTGGGGCATATCTCGGGGCGCATTTCGCGCCCCCCCCCCCCCTCCCCGAAAACAAATCAGCAGTAAAGGAGTAAAAATGAAATATTAATAGAACTGAATTGAACCATAACAAAAATTATATTCCATTCAAAGAAAATCGGGGTAGGAAAAAGTGGGGTAACATCTATACCCACTGACCCTCCCCAGCTTTGCCGCCTTCGGCAAAAATGTGACTTGGAAGCGCTTCGACCAATCGAGACATAGATTTTGGAATGTTGGTTACTTTCTTTTTGTTTGTGTGCTTGTTTGTTTGTTTGCTTGCATGTTTGCTCCTTTCTATACATCCTTATTTGTTCTAAATGCACATGCCCCGGGGCACATGCAGAGCAACTCTCTTTTGATGTTTGTTTTATGTTCTCATTTCTAAATACATCCTATTAAAGTATGTAGTTTTAAAGGTAGGCCTATAGACTAGTTGTGGAAACACCCCCCCCCCTCTCAAAAATTGAAAAGGAAGCTCTTATTACCAATCATGTGAAAGAATATGTTTTAACTAATACATGATGATTCAAATTTTACTGGGAAACCGCCTACTAATTGATATATTTAGTAAATTATCATATCGATCCGGCCTGGATAGATATGGGCATATATTTCTGCTTTTTTGCTAATTTAGGTTGAAGTTTTGCCATCTAAACCTCTGAAGGAAATATTAAAACAATATTGAATGGATATTTGGCACCCAAAACCCTTGAACCGCAATACCGGTCTTAAACTGGACACCCCAAACTGATTTAGTCTTGACAACTTTCTGACAATAATTTTGTTACGATCCAGGAAATCTGCCACCCTAGGCTACGCTTTTTGACTGGTTTCCTCTCATTTCTCTTGAATGTTTGCTTTGTCTAACGAAATTTTAATCGTTAAGTTGAAATGATCCTATGCGTATATTGTTATTTATTTCTGTGTGATGAATATATGTATTTCATTCATATTCTATTATATTGAGAAATGAGAAATAAAACTAGACTAATATTCAATTTCCTCTCTTTTTTTTAAAAGGGAAGCACTTTCTTGCTCCCTCAAATCACGCATTGCAAAGCCTTAGAAGCGTTCCCATTAATCTGCGAGGGAGAGTAACGACCGAGAGCAAAATTCGTAATGTTGACGCCATGTATTCAAGAGCAAAGAAAAGCGAATTACATTGTTTAAAATCAAAATGCTTTATTTATTATTTTGTGAGGGAGCCCAATTCAAACGACCAATATCCGATTGTATGACAACAATGTGGGAGTTTGGACGGTCGCCCTACAATAAATTTGAGCAGAAGAATGTGAAATTGAACATAAAAACCTGTAGCAGCAGTAGTACATGTATTAGTAGGCATCAGTATTAGACTGTGTGGTAGTATCCAGGCGCGGATCCAGGGGGCCAAAAGGCCCTCCCCCCCCCCCACCCACCCCCGCCCCAAAAAGGGGGAAGAAAGGGGAAAAGAAAGAGGAGAGCTAAAAGGGAACAAAAAAAGAGGAAGAAGAAAAGAAAGGGGTGAAAAGAAGAGGAGAACAGTTGTGATTAATCCCGCCAACAACGTGTGGATCGGGGAGGGGGGCCGAGAGGCCCTCCCCCCCCCCCCCCCATCAAACCTAAAACAGAGAGAAGGAAGGGAAGGGAAAGGAAAAGAGGAGAGAAAGGGAAAGAAGATAAAACAGAGAAAGAAGAAAGGTAGGGGAGATCAGTTGCGATTTTTCCCGCCCACAAGGAGTAGATCGGGGGGGGGGGCACTGGCGTACTAATGGGGGGGGGGGGGAGGGGGAGGGGGGCTGAGAGGGCTTGGGGTGGACAGATGACCCCCGAATATAATTAAAACGTGGTTTATTTTTAATTCGATACCGGTGATTTACAAAATGTTGCTGAAATGACATAATTTCTGAGATTTTTCCTCGATCTTTAGTAAACAATACTTTTGTATGCGTTTGTTCGGAAATGGCAAATTCCTAAAGAAAGACAGAGAAAATAGTGACCTGCCTTTGTCACAAAATATTGAGGTGTCAAAGTTTGCTCATCTGACCGTGATTAAATGCCTAAAACCCCTGAGCTTCCGGGGGCTGTGCCCCCTGGATTCCACCTAGGGTCCTAAGCAGGGGC
>JAVYIG010016001.1:0-33141 GCA_035222895.1 Strongylocentrotus droebachiensis | reverse complement strand
GTCTCGTGGATAAGCAACCGCTTAGTAGGTGGAAGGTATCGGGTTCGATCCCCAGCTAGTGTATTTTGTTTTAAAGCCTAAAAGGGCCTATGGTGAGGGGGGGCAGCTGAGTGTAGGAAAAAAACTGTTAGGGAGCCCCTTTGAGGGGTCTTTTTTTTTGGGGGGGGGTCTTTTTTATTTTTTTATTTTTTTTCAAAAGCACAGTGTTAACAACTAAAAGTGAACCAGGTAATCGCAGTGAGGCAAAGTGGTCTAGTGGATAAGCAACCGCTTAGTAAGTGGAAGGTATCGGGTTCGATCCCCAGCTAGTGTATTTTGTTTTAAAGCCCAAAAGGGCCTTTGGTGAGGGGGGGAGCAGCTGAGTGTAGGAAAAAAACTGTTAGGGAGCCCCTTTGGGGGGTCTTTTTTTTTGGGGGGGGGTCTTTTTTTTTTTTTTCCTTTTTTTCAAAGGACCGTCAGCTAGCTGGCGGTCGTCAGCTAGCTGGCGGTCGTCAGCTAGCTGGCGGTCGTCAGCTAGCTGGCGGTCGTCAGCTAGCTGGCGGTCGTCAGCTAGCTGGCGGTCGTCAGCTAGCTGGCGGTCGTCAGCTAGCTGGCGGTCGTCAGCTAGCTGGCGGTCGTCAGCTAGCTGGCGGTCGTCAGCTAGCTGGCGGTCGTCAGCGTGGCCTGCGGCCGATAGCGTTAGCCCCAAAGCCATGTCCAATTTTTAAACTACATTCAAGAGTCCCTTATTGCCATGTTAAACAAGTTTTTTACATTTTCAGTTCTACTTTCTTCCTTTTATTACTCTGTACACTCTGACCATGCTATCCTTTTCCAGTCTGTAAACAACTTTACAACATGAATTCAATGATGGGCAGGGTCTTTTTTTTTGTTTTCCTTTTTTTTCAAAAGGACCGTCAGCTAGCTATGTCCAATTTTTAAACTACATTCAAGAGTCCCTTATTGCCAGGTTTAACAAGTTTTTTACATTTTCAGTTCTACTTTCTTCCTTTTATTACTCTGTACACTCTGACCATGCTATCCTTTTCCAGTCTGTAAACAACTTAACAACATGAATTCAATGATGGGCAGGGTCTTTTTTTTTCTTCAAAAGGACCGTCAGCTAGCTATGTCCAATTTTTAAACTACATTCAAGAGTCCCTTATTGCCAGGCCAGGTTTAAACAAGTTTTTTACGTTTTCAGTTCTATTTTCTTCCTTTATTACTCTGTACACTCTGACCATGCTATCCTTTTCCAGTCTGTAAACAACTTTACAACATGAATTCAATGATGGGCAGGGTTTTACTTTTCATATGAAAGCGCCCAAACTTCACGAGGTGAAACAAAGGGTCTTTCAAATTCAAGTCTATTCAAGCCCAATATGGGCTAACAACTGGCCTGCATACCCGAGCAGAATCATTTTATGCTCAACAAAGACACACAGCCTTGGATAAAGAGGTCCATTTTATTTTTTTAATTTAGTTATATTTTTTCATTGACAGTATACTATTAAATATCAGGAATATTGGATGCTCTGTTTCAAATACAGTCCAGATTGCCGAGCAATGAATTATCTCCTGCTTCTTGTCCAAAAAAACATATCTAACTGGTTTTTAAAACGGTATCATTTTACTTTCCATCTCCCAACATTATTTTGAACTGTCTTGAACTTAAGTTGTTTTCCTTCCTTGAAATGACACTACAGCCAGTCTATTCTGTTCATGTAGGCGTATTGAAAGAGCTTGTCCTCCATGCAGACAAGGAGAAAGAGCCATATTAAGTACCTTTTGGGACAATACATCAAAATAATGCGGTCATTGTTGCAATGTCAGGAATGCTATTTCTACCTCTTTGGAAATCCTCGCAATAACAAAAGTATCCACTCAATGAAGGGAGTGCCCGTTCTTTTCTTCAATTCATCAATTGATGCCATGTTATAAGAGCTGAGTAGTTTGTTACGTAAATATTCAAATATAGCCGATGCGAGCTATTAAAAAAAACTGAATCGAATAGCCTGCATCTTTAATATGAATAACAATGAGCAGTGCCTAAATACAGCTGCACTGCAATTCTAAGTTAGCTTCAACGAAAATGTTACTTTCAATGGCATGTTAGTTTGAATGCACCTGTTTCAAAACATAACAATCGTTAAATCAGCATCAGAAAGTGTTAAGAACTAAAAGCGAACCAGGTAATCGCAGTGAGGCAAAGTGGTCTCGTGGATAAGCAACCGCTTAGTAGGTGGAAGGTATCGGGTTCGATCCCCAGCTAGTGTATTTTGTTTTAAAGCCTAAAAGGGCCTATGGTGAGGGGGGGCAGCTGAGTGTAGGAAAAAAATTGTTAGGGAGCCCCTTTGAGGGGTCTTTTTTTTTGGGGGGGGGGTCTTTTTTATTTTTTTATTTTTTTTCAAAAGCACAGTGTTAACAACTAAAAGTGAACCAGGTAATCGCAGTGAGGCAAAGTGGTCTAGTGGATAAGCAACCGCTTAGTAAGTGGAAGGTATCGGGTTCGATCCCCAGCTAGTGTATTTTGTTTTAAAGCCCAAAAGGGCCTTTGGTGAGGGGGGGAGCAGCTGAGTGTAGGAAAAAAACTGTTAGGGAGCCCCTTTGGGGGGTCTTTTTTTTGGGGGGGGGGTCTTTTTTTTTTTTTTTCCTTTTTTTCAAAAGGACCGTCAGCTAGCTGGCGGTCGTCAGCTAGCTGGCGGTCGTCAGCTAGCTGGCGGTCGTCAGCTAGCTGGCGGTCGTCAGCTAGCTGGCGGTCGTCAGCTAGCTGGCGGTCGTCAGCTAGCTGGCGGTCGTCAGCTAGCTGGCGGTCGTCAGCTAGCTGGCGGTCGTCAGCTAGCTGGCGGTCGTCAGCTAGCTGGCGGTCGTCAGCTAGCTGGCGGTCGTCAGCTAGCTGGCGGTCGTCAGCTAGCTGGCGGTCGTCAGCTAGCTGGCGGTCGTCAGCTAGCTGGCGGTCGTCAGCTAGCTGGCGGTCGTCAGCTAGCTGGCGGTCGTCAGCTAGCTGGCGGTCGTCAGCTAGCTGGCGGTCGTCAGCTAGCTGGCGGTCGTCAGCGTGGCCTGCGGCCGATAGCGTTAGCCCCAAAGCCATGTCCAATTTTTAAACTACATTCAAGAGTCCCTTATTGCCATGTTAAACAAGTTTTTTACATTTTCAGTTCTACTTTCTTCCTTTTATTACTCTGTACACTCTGACCATGCTATCCTTTTCCAGTCTGTAAACAACTTTACAACATGAATTCAATGATGGGCAGGGTCTTTTTTTTTGTTTTCCTTTTTTTTCAAAAGGACCGTCAGCTAGCTATGTCCAATTTTTAAACTACATTCAAGAGTCCCTTATTGCCAGGTTTAACAAGTTTTTTACATTTTCAGTTCTACTTTCTTCCTTTTATTACTCTGTACACTCTGACCATGCTATCCTTTTCCAGTCTGTAAACAACTTAACAACATGAATTCAATGATGGGCAGGGTCTTTTTTTTTCTTCAAAAGGACCGTCAGCTAGCTATGTCCAATTTTTAAACTACATTCAAGAGTCCCTTATTGCCAGGCCAGGTTAAACAAGTTTTTTACGTTTTCAGTTCTATTTTCTTCCTTTATTACTCTGTACACTCTGACCATGCTATCCTTTTCCAGTCTGTAAACAACTTTACAACATGAATTCAATGATGGGCAGGGTTTTACTTTTCATATGAAAGCGCCCAAACTTCACGAGGTGAAACAAAGGGTCTTTCAAATTCAAGTCTATTCAAGCCCAATATGGGCTAACAACTGGCCTGCATACCCGAGCAGAATCATTTTATGCTCAACAAAGACACACAGCCTTGGATAAAGAGGTCCATTTTATTTTTTTAATTTAGTTATATTTTTTCATTGACAGTATACTATTAAATATCAGGAATATTGGATGCTCTGTTTCAAATACAGTCCAGATTGCCGAGCAATGAATTATCTCCTGCTTCTTGTCCAAAAAAACATATCTAACTGGTTTTTAAAACGGTATCATTTTACTTTCCATCTCCCAACATTATTTTGAACTGTCTTGAACTTAAGTTGTTTTCCTTCCTTGAAATGACACTACAGCCAGTCTATTCTGTTCATGTAGGCGTATTGAAAGAGCTTGTCCTCCATGCAGACAAGGAGAAAGAGCCATATTAAGTACCTTTTGGGACAATACATCAAAATAATGCGGTCATTGTTGCAATGTCAGGAATGCTATTTCTACCTCTTTGGAAATCCTCGCAATAACAAAAGTATCCACTCAATGAAGGGAGTGCCCGTTCTTTTCTTCAATTCATCAATTGATGCCATGTTATAAGAGCTGAGTAGTTTGTTACGTAAATATTCAAATATAGCCGATGCGAGCTATTAAAAAAAACTGAATCGAATAGCCTGCATCTTTAATATGAATAACAATGAGCAGTGCCTAAATACAGCTGCACTGCAATTCTAAGTTAGCTTCAACGAAAATGTTACTTTCAATGGCATGTTAGTTTGAATGCACCTGTTTCAAAACATAACAATCGTTAAATCAGCATCAGAAAGTGTTAAGAACTAAAAGCGAACCAGGTAATCGCAGTGAGGCAAAGTGGTCTCGTGGATAAGCAACCGCTTAGTAGGTGGAAGGTATCGGGTTCGATCCCCAGCTAGTGTATTTTGTTTTAAAGCCTAAAAGGGCCTATGGTGAGGGGGGGCAGCTGAGTGTAGGAAAAAAACTGTTAGGGAGCCCCTTTGAGGGGTCTTTTTTTTTGGGGGGGGGTCTTTTTTATTTTTTTATTTTTTTTCAAAAGCACAGTGTTAACAACTAAAAGTGAACCAGGTAATCGCAGTGAGGCAAAGTGGTCTAGTGGATAAGCAACCGCTTAGTAAGTGGAAGGTATCGGGTTCGATCCCCAGCTAGTGTATTTTGTTTTAAAGCCCAAAAGGGCCTTTGGTGAGGGGGGGAGCAGCTGAGTGTAGGAAAAAAACTGTTAGGGAGCCCCTTTGGGGGGTCTTTTTTTTTGGGGGGGGGTCTTTTTTTTTTTTTTTCCTTTTTTTCAAAAGGACCGTCAGCTAGCTGGCGGTCGTCAGCTAGCTGGCGGTCGTCAGCTAGCTGGCGGTCGTCAGCTAGCTGGCGGTCGTCAGCTAGCTGGCGGTCGTCAGCTAGCTGGCGGTCGTCAGCTAGCTGGCGGTCGTCAGCTAGCTGGCGGTCGTCAGCTAGCTGGCGGTCGTCAGCTAGCTGGCGGTCGTCAGCTAGCTGGCGGTCGTCAGCTAGCTGGCGGTCGTCAGCGTGGCCTGCGGCCGATAGCGTTAGCCCCAAAGCCATGTCCAATTTTTAAACTACATTCAAGAGTCCCTTATTGCCATGTTAAACAAGTTTTTTACATTTTCAGTTCTACTTTCTTCCTTTTATTACTCTGTACACTCTGACCATGCTATCCTTTTCCAGTCTGTAAACAACTTTACAACATGAATTCAATGATGGGCAGGGTCTTTTTTTTTGTTTTCCTTTTTTTTCAAAAGGACCGTCAGCTAGCTATGTCCAATTTTTAAACTACATTCAAGAGTCCCTTATTGCCAGGTTTAACAAGTTTTTTACATTTTCAGTTCTACTTTCTTCCTTTTATTACTCTGTACACTCTGACCATGCTATCCTTTTCCAGTCTGTAAACAACTTAACAACATGAATTCAATGATGGGCAGGGTCTTTTTTTTTCTTCAAAAGGACCGTCAGCTAGCTATGTCCAATTTTTAAACTACATTCAAGAGTCCCTTATTGCCAGGCCAGGTTAAACAAGTTTTTTACGTTTTCAGTTCTATTTTCTTCCTTTATTACTCTGTACACTCTGACCATGCTATCCTTTTCCAGTCTGTAAACAACTTTACAACATGAATTCAATGATGGGCAGGGTTTTACTTTTCATATGAAAGCGCCCAAACTTCACGAGGTGAAACAAAGGGTCTTTCAAATTCAAGTCTATTCAAGCCCAATATGGGCTAACAACTGGCCTGCATACCCGAGCAGAATCATTTTATGCTCAACAAAGACACACAGCCTTGGATAAAGAGGTCCATTTTATTTTTTTAATTTAGTTATATTTTTTCATTGACAGTATACTATTAAATATCAGGAATATTGGATGCTCTGTTTCAAATACAGTCCAGATTGCCGAGCAATGAATTATCTCCTGCTTCTTGTCCAAAAAAACATATCTAACTGGTTTTTAAAACGGTATCATTTTACTTTCCATCTCCCAACATTATTTTGAACTGTCTTGAACTTAAGTTGTTTTCCTTCCTTGAAATGACACTACAGCCAGTCTATTCTGTTCATGTAGGCGTATTGAAAGAGCTTGTCCTCCATGCAGACAAGGAGAAAGAGCCATATTAAGTACCTTTTGGGACAATACATCAAAATAATGCGGTCATTGTTGCAATGTCAGGAATGCTATTTCTACCTCTTTGGAAATCCTCGCAATAACAAAAGTATCCACTCAATGAAGGGAGTGCCCGTTCTTTTCTTCAATTCATCAATTGATGCCATGTTATAAGAGCTGAGTAGTTTGTTACGTAAATATTCAAATATAGCCGATGCGAGCTATTAAAAAAAACTGAATCGAATAGCCTGCATCTTTAATATGAATAACAATGAGCAGTGCCTAAATACAGCTGCACTGCAATTCTAAGTTAGCTTCAACGAAAATGTTACTTTCAATGGCATGTTAGTTTGAATGCACCTGTTTCAAAACATAACAATCGTTAAATCAGCATCAGAAAGTGTTAAGAACTAAAAGCGAACCAGGTAATCGCAGTGAGGCAAAGTGGTCTCGTGGATAAGCAACCGCTTAGTAGGTGGAAGGTATCGGGTTCGATCCCCAGCTAGTGTATTTTGTTTTAAAGCCTAAAAGGGCCTATGGTGAGGGGGGGCAGCTGAGTGTAGGAAAAAAACTGTTAGGGAGCCCCTTTGAGGGGTCTTTTTTTTTGGGGGGGGGTCTTTTTTATTTTTTTATTTTTTTTCAAAAGCACAGTGTTAACAACTAAAAGTGAACCAGGTAATCGCAGTGAGGCAAAGTGGTCTAGTGGATAAGCAACCGCTTAGTAAGTGGAAGGTATCGGGTTCGATCCCCAGCTAGTGTATTTTGTTTTAAAGCCCAAAAGGGCCTTTGGTGAGGGGGGGAGCAGCTGAGTGTAGGAAAAAAACTGTTAGGGAGCCCCTTTGGGGGGTCTTTTTTTTTTGGGGGGGGTCTTTTTTTTTTTTTTTCCTTTTTTTCAAAAGGACCGTCAGCTAGCTGGCGGTCGTCAGCTAGCTGGCGGTCGTCAGCGTGGCCTGCGGCCGATAGCGTTAGCCCCAAAGCCATGTCCAATTTTTAAACTACATTCAAGAGTCCCTTATTGCCATGTTAAACAAGTTTTTTACATTTTCAGTTCTACTTTCTTCCTTTTATTACTCTGTACACTCTGACCATGCTATCCTTTTCCAGTCTGTAAACAACTTTACAACATGAATTCAATGATGGGCAGGGTCTTTTTTTTTGTTTTCCTTTTTTTTCAAAAGGACCGTCAGCTAGCTATGTCCAATTTTTAAACTACATTCAAGAGTCCCTTATTGCCAGGTTTAACAAGTTTTTTACATTTTCAGTTCTACTTTCTTCCTTTTATTACTCTGTACACTCTGACCATGCTATCCTTTTCCAGTCTGTAAACAACTTAACAACATGAATTCAATGATGGGCAGGGTCTTTTTTTTTCTTCAAAAGGACCGTCAGCTAGCTATGTCCAATTTTTAAACTACATTCAAGAGTCCCTTATTGCCAGGCCAGGTTAAACAAGTTTTTTACGTTTTCAGTTCTATTTTCTTCCTTTATTACTCTGTACACTCTGACCATGCTATCCTTTTCCAGTCTGTTAACAACTTTACAACATGAATTCAATGATGGGCAGGGTTTTACTTTTCATATGAAAGCGCCCAAACTTCACGAGGTGAAACAAAGGGTCTTTCAAATTCAAGTCTATTCAAGCCCAATATGGGCTAACAACTGGCCTGCATACCCGAGCAGAATCATTTTATGCTCAACAAAGACACACAGCCTTGGATAAAGAGGTCCATTTTATTTTTTTAATTTAGTTATATTTTTTCATTGACAATATACTATTAAATATCAGGAATATTGGATGCTCTGTTTCAAATACAGTCCAGATTGCCGAGCAATGAATTATCTCCTGCTTCTTGTCCAAAAAAACATATCTAACTGGTTTTTAAAACGGTATCATTTTACTTTCCATCTCCCAACATTATTTTGAACTGTCTTGAACTTAAGTTGTTTTCCTTCCTTGAAATGACACTACAGCCAGTCTATTCTGTTCATGTAGGCGTATTGAAAGAGCTTGTCCTCCATGCAGACAAGGAGAAAGAGCCATATTAAGTACCTTTTGGGACAATACATCAAAATAATGCGGTCATTGTTGCAATGTCAGGAATGCTATTTCTACCTCTTTGGAAATCCTCGCAATAACAAAAGTATCCACTCAATGAAGGGAGTGCCCGTTCTTTTCTTCAATTCATCAATTGATGCCATGTTATAAGAGCTGAGTAGTTTGTTACGTAAATATTCAAATATAGCCGATGCGAGCTATTAAAAAAAACTGAATCGAATAGCCTGCATCTTTAATATGAATAACAATGAGCAGTGCCTAAATACAGCTGCACTGCAATTCTAAGTTAGCTTCAACGAAAATGTTACTTTCAATGGCATGTTAGTTTGAATGCACCTGTTTCAAAACATAACAATCGTTAAATCAGCATCAGAAAGTGTTAAGAACTAAAAGCGAACCAGGTAATCGCAGTGAGGCAAAGTGGTCTCGTGGATAAGCAACCGCTTAGTAGGTGGAAGGTATCGGGTTCGATCCCCAGCTAGTGTATTTTGTTTTAAAGCCTAAAAGGGCCTATGGTGAGGGGGGGCAGCTGAGTGTAGGAAAAAAACTGTTAGGGAGCCCCTTTGAGGGGTCTTTTTTTTTGGGGGGGGGTCTTTTTTATTTTTTTATTTTTTTTCAAAAGCACAGTGTTAACAACTAAAAGTGAACCAGGTAATCGCAGTGAGGCAAAGTGGTCTAGTGGATAAGCAACCGCTTAGTAAGTGGAAGGTATCGGGTTCGATCCCCAGCTAGTGTATTTTGTTTTAAAGCCCAAAAGGGCCTTTGGTGAGGGGGGGAGCAGCTGAGTGTAGGAAAAAAACTGTTAGGGAGCCCCTTTGGGGGGTCTTTTTTTTTGGGGGGGGGTCTTTTTTTTTTTTTTTTCCTTTTTTTCAAAAGGACCGTCAGCTAGCTGGCGGTCGTCAGCTAGCTGGCGGTCGTCAGCTAGCTGGCGGTCGTCAGCGTGGCCTGCGGCCGATAGCGTTAGCCCCAAAGCCATGTCCAATTTTTAAACTACATTCAAGAGTCCCTTATTGCCATGTTAAACAAGTTTTTTACATTTTCAGTTCTACTTTCTTCCTTTTATTACTCTGTACACTCTGACCATGCTATCCTTTTCCAGTCTGTAAACAACTTTACAACATGAATTCAATGATGGGCAGGGTCTTTTTTTTTGTTTTCCTTTTTTTTCAAAAGGACCGTCAGCTAGCTATGTCCAATTTTTAAACTACATTCAAGAGTCCCTTATTGCCAGGTTTAACAAGTTTTTTACATTTTCAGTTCTACTTTCTTCCTTTTATTACTCTGTACACTCTGACCATGCTATCCTTTTCCAGTCTGTAAACAACTTAACAACATGAATTCAATGATGGGCAGGGTCTTTTTTTTTCTTCAAAAGGACCGTCAGCTAGCTATGTCCAATTTTTAAACTACATTCAAGAGTCCCTTATTGCCAGGCCAGGTTAAACAAGTTTTTTACGTTTTCAGTTCTATTTTCTTCCTTTATTACTCTGTACACTCTGACCATGCTATCCTTTTCCAGTCTGTAAACAACTTTACAACATGAATTCAATGATGGGCAGGGTTTTACTTTTCATATGAAAGCGCCCAAACTTCACGAGGTGAAACAAAGGGTCTTTCAAATTCAAGTCTATTCAAGCCCAATATGGGCTAACAACTGGCCTGCATACCCGAGCAGAATCATTTTATGCTCAACAAAGACACACAGCCTTGGATAAAGAGGTCCATTTTATTTTTTTAATTTAGTTATATTTTTTCATTGACAGTATACTATTAAATATCAGGAATATTGGATGCTCTGTTTCAAATACAGTCCAGATTGCCGAGCAATGAATTATCTCCTGCTTCTTGTCCAAAAAAACATATCTAACTGGTTTTTAAAACGGTATCATTTTACTTTCCATCTCCCAACATTATTTTGAACTGTCTTGAACTTAAGTTGTTTTCCTTCCTTGAAATGACACTACAGCCAGTCTATTCTGTTCATGTAGGCGTATTGAAAGAGCTTGTCCTCCATGCAGACAAGGAGAAAGAGCCATATTAAGTACCTTTTGGGACAATACATCAAAATAATGCGGTCATTGTTGCAATGTCAGGAATGCTATTTCTACCTCTTTGGAAATCCTCGCAATAACAAAAGTATCCACTCAATGAAGGGAGTGCCCGTTCTTTTCTTCAATTCATCAATTGATGCCATGTTATAAGAGCTGAGTAGTTTGTTACGTAAATATTCAAATATAGCCGATGCGAGCTATTAAAAAAAACTGAATCGAATAGCCTGCATCTTTAATATGAATAACAATGAGCAGTGCCTAAATACAGCTGCACTGCAATTCTAAGTTAGCTTCAACGAAAATGTTACTTTCAATGGCATGTTAGTTTGAATGCACCTGTTTCAAAACATAACAATCGTTAAATCAGCATCAGAAAGTGTTAAGAACTAAAAGCGAACCAGGTAATCGCAGTGAGGCAAAGTGGTCTCGTGGATAAGCAACCGCTTAGTAGGTGGAAGGTATCGGGTTCGATCCCCAGCTAGTGTATTTTGTTTTAAAGCCTAAAAGGGCCTATGGTGAGGGGGGGCAGCTGAGTGTAGGAAAAAAACTGTTAGGGAGCCCCTTTGAGGGGTCTTTTTTTGGGGGGGGGGGTCTTTTTTATTTTTTTATTTTTTTTCAAAAGCACAGTGTTAACAACTAAAAGTGAACCAGGTAATCGCAGTGAGGCAAAGTGGTCTAGTGGATAAGCAACCGCTTAGTAAGTGGAAGGTATCGGGTTCGATCCCCAGCTAGTGTATTTTGTTTTAAAGCCCAAAAGGGCCTTTGGTGAGGGGGGGAGCAGCTGAGTGTAGGAACAAAACTGTTAGGGAGCCCCTTTGGGGGGTCTTTTTTTTTGGGGGGGGGTCTTTTTTTTTTTTTTTCCTTTTTTTCAAAAGGACCGTCAGCTAGCTGGCGGTCGTCAGCTAGCTGGCGGTCGTCAGCGTGGCCTGCGGCCGATAGCGTTAGCCCCAAAGCCATGTCCAATTTTTAAACTACATTCAAGAGTCCCTTATTGCCATGTTAAACAAGTTTTTTACATTTTCAGTTCTACTTTCTTCCTTTTATTACTCTGTACACTCTGACCATGCTATCCTTTTCCAGTCTGTAAACAACTTTACAACATGAATTCAATGATGGGCAGGGTCTTTTTTTTTGTTTTCCTTTTTTTTCAAAAGGACCGTCAGCTAGCTATGTCCAATTTTTAAACTACATTCAAGAGTCCCTTATTGCCAGGTTTAACAAGTTTTTTACATTTTCAGTTCTACTTTCTTCCTTTTATTACTCTGTACACTCTGACCATGCTATCCTTTTCCAGTCTGTAAACAACTTAACAACATGAATTCAATGATGGGCAGGGTCTTTTTTTTTCTTCAAAAGGACCGTCAGCTAGCTATGTCCAATTTTTAAACTACATTCAAGAGTCCCTTATTGCCAGGCCAGGTTAAACAAGTTTTTTACGTTTTCAGTTCTATTTTCTTCCTTTATTACTCTGTACACTCTGACCATGCTATCCTTTTCCAGTCTGTAAACAACTTTACAACATGAATTCAATGATGGGCAGGGTTTTACTTTTCATATGAAAGCGCCCAAACTTCACGAGGTGAAACAAAGGGTCTTTCAAATTCAAGTCTATTCAAGCCCAATATGGGCTAACAACTGGCCTGCATACCCGAGCAGAATCATTTTATGCTCAACAAAGACACACAGCCTTGGATAAAGAGGTCCATTTTATTTTTTTAATTTAGTTATATTTTTTCATTGACAGTATACTATTAAATATCAGGAATATTGGATGCTCTGTTTCAAATACAGTCCAGATTGCCGAGCAATGAATTATCTCCTGCTTCTTGTCCAAAAAAACATATCTAACTGGTTTTTAAAACGGTATCATTTTACTTTCCATCTCCCAACATTATTTTGAACTGTCTTGAACTTAAGTTGTTTTCCTTCCTTGAAATGACACTACAGCCAGTCTATTCTGTTCATGTAGGCGTATTGAAAGAGCTTGTCCTCCATGCAGACAAGGAGAAAGAGCCATATTAAGTACCTTTTGGGACAATACATCAAAATAATGCGGTCATTGTTGCAATGTCAGGAATGCTATTTCTACCTCTTTGGAAATCCTCGCAATAACAAAAGTATCCACTCAATGAAGGGAGTGCCCGTTCTTTTCTTCAATTCATCAATTGATGCCATGTTATAAGAGCTGAGTAGTTTGTTACGTAAATATTCAAATATAGCCGATGCGAGCTATTAAAAAAAACTGAATCGAATAGCCTGCATCTTTAATATGAATAACAATGAGCAGTGCCTAAATACAGCTGCACTGCAATTCTAAGTTAGCTTCAACGAAAATGTTACTTTCAATGGCATGTTAGTTTGAATGCACCTGTTTCAAAACATAACAATCGTTAAATCAGCATCAGAAAGTGTTAAGAACTAAAAGCGAACCAGGTAATCGCAGTGAGGCAAAGTGGTCTCGTGGATAAGCAACCGCTTAGTAGGTGGAAGGTATCGGGTTCGATCCCCAGCTAGTGTATTTTGTTTTAAAGCCTAAAAGGGCCTATGGTGAGGGGGGGCAGCTGAGTGTAGGAAAAAAACTGTTAGGGAGCCCCTTTGAGGGGTCTTTTTTTTTGGGGGGGGGTCTTTTTTATTTTTTTATTTTTTTTCAAAAGCACAGTGTTAACAACTAAAAGTGAACCAGGTAATCGCAGTGAGGCAAAGTGGTCTAGTGGATAAGCAACCGCTTAGTAAGTGGAAGGTATCGGGTTCGATCCCCAGCTAGTGTATTTTGTTTTAAAGCCCAAAAGGGCCTTTGGTGAGGGGGGGAGCAGCTGAGTGTAGGAAAAAAACTGTTAGGGAGCCCCTTTGGGGGGTCTTTTTTTTTGGGGGGGGGTCTTTTTTTTTTTTTTTCCTTTTTTTCAAAAGGACCGTCAGCTAGCTGGCGGTCGTCAGCTAGCTGGCGGTCGTCAGCTAGCTGGCGGTCGTCAGCTAGCTGGCGGTCGTCAGCTAGCTGGCGGTCGTCAGCTAGCTGGCGGTCGTCAGCTAGCTGGCGGTCGTCAGCTAGCTGGCGGTCGTCAGCTAGCTGGCGGTCGTCAGCTAGCTGGCGGTCGTCAGCTAGCTGGCGGTCGTCAGCTAGCTGGCGGTCGTCAGCGTGGCCTGCGGCCGATAGCGTTAGCCCCAAAGCCATGTCCAATTTTTAAACTACATTCAAGAGTCCCTTATTGCCATGTTAAACAAGTTTTTTACATTTTCAGTTCTACTTTCTTCCTTTTATTACTCTGTACACTCTGACCATGCTATCCTTTTCCAGTCTGTAAACAACTTTACAACATGAATTCAATGATGGGCAGGGTCTTTTTTTTTGTTTTCCTTTTTTTTCAAAAGGACCGTCAGCTAGCTATGTCCAATTTTTAAACTACATTCAAGAGTCCCTTATTGCCAGGTTTAACAAGTTTTTTACATTTTCAGTTCTACTTTCTTCCTTTTATTACTCTGTACACTCTGACCATGCTATCCTTTTCCAGTCTGTAAACAACTTAACAACATGAATTCAATGATGGGCAGGGTCTTTTTTTTTCTTCAAAAGGACCGTCAGCTAGCTATGTCCAATTTTTAAACTACATTCAAGAGTCCCTTATTGCCAGGCCAGGTTAAACAAGTTTTTTACGTTTTCAGTTCTATTTTCTTCCTTTATTACTCTGTACACTCTGACCATGCTATCCTTTTCCAGTCTGTAAACAACTTTACAACATGAATTCAATGATGGGCAGGGTTTTACTTTTCATATGAAAGCGCCCAAACTTCACGAGGTGAAACAAAGGGTCTTTCAAATTCAAGTCTATTCAAGCCCAATATGGGCTAACAACTGGCCTGCATACCCGAGCAGAATCATTTTATGCTCAACAAAGACACACAGCCTTGGATAAAGAGGTCCATTTTATTTTTTTAATTTAGTTATATTTTTTCATTGACAGTATACTATTAAATATCAGGAATATTGGATGCTCTGTTTCAAATACAGTCCAGATTGCCGAGCAATGAATTATCTCCTGCTTCTTGTCCAAAAAAACATATCTAACTGGTTTTTAAAACGGTATCATTTTACTTTCCATCTCCCAACATTATTTTGAACTGTCTTGAACTTAAGTTGTTTTCCTTCCTTGAAATGACACTACAGCCAGTCTATTCTGTTCATGTAGGCGTATTGAAAGAGCTTGTCCTCCATGCAGACAAGGAGAAAGAGCCATATTAAGTACCTTTTGGGACAATACATCAAAATAATGCGGTCATTGTTGCAATGTCAGGAATGCTATTTCTACCTCTTTGGAAATCCTCGCAATAACAAAAGTATCCACTCAATGAAGGGAGTGCCCGTTCTTTTCTTCAATTCATCAATTGATGCCATGTTATAAGAGCTGAGTAGTTTGTTACGTAAATATTCAAATATAGCCGATGCGAGCTATTAAAAAAAACTGAATCGAATAGCCTGCATCTTTAATATGAATAACAATGAGCAGTGCCTAAATACAGCTGCACTGCAATTCTAAGTTAGCTTCAACGAAAATGTTACTTTCAATGGCATGTTAGTTTGAATGCACCTGTTTCAAAACATAACAATCGTTAAATCAGCATCAGAAAGTGTTAAGAACTAAAAGCGAACCAGGTAATCGCAGTGAGGCAAAGTGGTCTCGTGGATAAGCAACCGCTTAGTAGGTGGAAGGTATCGGGTTCGATCCCCAGCTAGTGTATTTTGTTTTAAAGCCTAAAAGGGCCTATGGTGAGGGGGGGGCAGCTGAGTGTAGGAAAAAAATTGTTAGGGAGCCCCTTTGAGGGGTCTTTTTTTTTGGGGGGGGGGTCTTTTTTATTTTTTTATTTTTTTTCAAAAGCACAGTGTTAACAACTAAAAGTGAACCAGGTAATCGCAGTGAGGCAAAGTGGTCTAGTGGATAAGCAACCGCTTAGTAAGTGGAAGGTATCGGGTTCGATCCCCAGCTAGTGTATTTTGTTTTAAAGCCCAAAAGGGCCTTTGGTGAGGGGGGGAGCAGCTGAGTGTAGGAAAAAAACTGTTAGGGAGCCCCTTTGGGGGGTCTTTTTTTGGGGGGGGGGGTCTTTTTTTTTTTTTTTCCTTTTTTTCAAAAGGACCGTCAGCTAGCTGGCGGTCGTCAGCTAGCTGGCGGTCGTCAGCTAGCTGGCGGTCGTCAGCTAGCTGGCGGTCGTCAGCTAGCTGGCGGTCGTCAGCTAGCTGGCGGTCGTCAGCTAGCTGGCGGTCGTCAGCTAGCTGGCGGTCGTCAGCTAGCTGGCGGTCGTCAGCTAGCTGGCGGTCGTCAGCTAGCTGGCGGTCGTCAGCTAGCTGGCGGTCGTCAGCTAGCTGGCGGTCGTCAGCTAGCTGGCGGTCGTCAGCGTGGCCTGCGGCCGATAGCGTTAGCCCCAAAGCCATGTCCAATTTTTAAACTACATTCAAGAGTCCCTTATTGCCATGTTAAACAAGTTTTTTACATTTTCAGTTCTACTTTCTTCCTTTTATTACTCTGTACACTCTGACCATGCTATCCTTTTCCAGTCTGTAAACAACTTTACAACATGAATTCAATGATGGGCAGGGTCTTTTTTTTTGTTTTCCTTTTTTTTCAAAAGGACCGTCAGCTAGCTATGTCCAATTTTTAAACTACATTCAAGAGTCCCTTATTGCCAGGTTTAACAAGTTTTTTACATTTTCAGTTCTACTTTCTTCCTTTTATTACTCTGTACACTCTGACCATGCTATCCTTTTCCAGTCTGTAAACAACTTAACAACATGAATTCAATGATGGGCAGGGTCTTTTTTTTTCTTCAAAAGGACCGTCAGCTAGCTATGTCCAATTTTTAAACTACATTCAAGAGTCCCTTATTGCCAGGCCAGGTTAAACAAGTTTTTTACGTTTTCAGTTCTATTTTCTTCCTTTATTACTCTGTACACTCTGACCATGCTATCCTTTTCCAGTCTGTAAACAACTTTACAACATGAATTCAATGATGGGCAGGGTTTTACTTTTCATATGAAAGCGCCCAAACTTCACGAGGTGAAACAAAGGGTCTTTCAAATTCAAGTCTATTCAAGCCCAATATGGGCTAACAACTGGCCTGCATACCCGAGCAGAATCATTTTATGCTCAACAAAGACACACAGCCTTGGATAAAGAGGTCCATTTTATTTTTTTAATTTAGTTATATTTTTTCATTGACAGTATACTATTAAATATCAGGAATATTGGATGCTCTGTTTCAAATACAGTCCAGATTGCCGAGCAATGAATTATCTCCTGCTTCTTGTCCAAAAAAACATATCTAACTGGTTTTTAAAACGGTATCATTTTACTTTCCATCTCCCAACATTATTTTGAACTGTCTTGAACTTAAGTTGTTTTCCTTCCT
This sequence comes from Strongylocentrotus droebachiensis, assembly GCA_035222895.1. NCBI lineage: Eukaryota > Metazoa > Echinodermata > Echinoidea > Camarodonta > Strongylocentrotidae > Strongylocentrotus > Strongylocentrotus droebachiensis. The sequence goes on along the minus strand of JAVYIG010016001.1, from coordinate 16,308 downwards.
TGAAATGACACTACAGCCAGTCTATTCTGTTCATGTAGGCGTATTGAAAGAGCTTGTCCTCCATGCAGACAAGGAGAAAGAGCCATATTAAGTACCTTTTGGGACAATACATCAAAATAATGCGGTCATTGTTGCAATGTCAGGAATGCTATTTCTACCTCTTTGGAAATCCTCGCAATAACAAAAGTATCCACTCAATGAAGGGAGTGCCCGTTCTTTTCTTCAATTCATCAATTGATGCCATGTTATAAGAGCTGAGTAGTTTGTTACGTAAATATTCAAATATAGCCGATGCGAGCTATTAAAAAAAACTGAATCGAATAGCCTGCATCTTTAATATGAATAACAATGAGCAGTGCCTAAATACAGCTGCACTGCAATTCTAAGTTAGCTTCAACGAAAATGTTACTTTCAATGGCATGTTAGTTTGAATGCACCTGTTTCAAAACATAACAATCGTTAAATCAGCATCAGAAAGTGTTAAGAACTAAAAGCGAACCAGGTAATCGCAGTGAGGCAAAGTGGTCTCGTGGATAAGCAACCGCTTAGTAGGTGGAAGGTATCGGGTTCGATCCCCAGCTAGTGTATTTTGTTTTAAAGCCTAAAAGGGCCTATGGTGAGGGGGGGCAGCTGAGTGTAGGAAAAAAACTGTTAGGGAGCCCCTTTGAGGGGTCTTTTTTTTTGGGGGGGGGGTCTTTTTTATTTTTTTATTTTTTTTCAAAAGCACAGTGTTAACAACTAAAAGTGAACCAGGTAATCGCAGTGAGGCAAAGTGGTCTAGTGGATAAGCAACCGCTTAGTAAGTGGAAGGTATCGGGTTCGATCCCCAGCTAGTGTATTTTGTTTTAAAGCCCAAAAGGGCCTTTGGTGAGGGGGGGAGCAGCTGAGTGTAGGAAAAAAACTGTTAGGGAGCCCCTTTGGGGGGTCTTTTTTTTGGGGGGGGGGTCTTTTTTTTTTTTTTTCCTTTTTTTCAAAAGGACCGTCAGCTAGCTGGCGGTCGTCAGCTAGCTGGCGGTCGTCAGCTAGCTGGCGGTCGTCAGCTAGCTGGCGGTCGTCAGCTAGCTGGCGGTCGTCAGCTAGCTGGCGGTCGTCAGCTAGCTGGCGGTCGTCAGCTAGCTGGCGGTCGTCAGCTAGCTGGCGGTCGTCAGCTAGCTGGCGGTCGTCAGCTAGCTGGCGGTCGTCAGCTAGCTGGCGGTCGTCAGCTAGCTGGCGGTCGTCAGCTAGCTGGCGGTCGTCAGCTAGCTGGCGGTCGTCAGCTAGCTGGCGGTCGTCAGCTAGCTGGCGGTCGTCAGCTAGCTGGCGGTCGTCAGCGTGGCCTGCGGCCGATAGCGTTAGCCCCAAAGCCATGTCCAATTTTTAAACTACATTCAAGAGTCCCTTATTGCCATGTTAAACAAGTTTTTTACATTTTCAGTTCTACTTTCTTCCTTTTATTACTCTGTACACTCTGACCATGCTATCCTTTTCCAGTCTGTAAACAACTTTACAACATGAATTCAATGATGGGCAGGGTCTTTTTTTTTGTTTTCCTTTTTTTTCAAAAGGACCGTCAGCTAGCTATGTCCAATTTTTAAACTACATTCAAGAGTCCCTTATTGCCAGGTTTAACAAGTTTTTTACATTTTCAGTTCTACTTTCTTCCTTTTATTACTCTGTACACTCTGACCATGCTATCCTTTTCCAGTCTGTAAACAACTTAACAACATGAATTCAATGATGGGCAGGGTCTTTTTTTTTCTTCAAAAGGACCGTCAGCTAGCTATGTCCAATTTTTAAACTACATTCAAGAGTCCCTTATTGCCAGGCCAGGTTAAACAAGTTTTTTACGTTTTCAGTTCTATTTTCTTCCTTTATTACTCTGTACACTCTGACCATGCTATCCTTTTCCAGTCTGTAAACAACTTTACAACATGAATTCAATGATGGGCAGGGTTTTACTTTTCATATGAAAGCGCCCAAACTTCACGAGGTGAAACAAAGGGTCTTTCAAATTCAAGTCTATTCAAGCCCAATATGGGCTAACAACTGGCCTGCATACCCGAGCAGAATCATTTTATGCTCAACAAAGACACACAGCCTTGGATAAAGAGGTCCATTTTATTTTTTTAATTTAGTTATATTTTTTCATTGACAGTATACTATTAAATATCAGGAATATTGGATGCTCTGTTTCAAATACAGTCCAGATTGCCGAGCAATGAATTATCTCCTGCTTCTTGTCCAAAAAAACATATCTAACTGGTTTTTAAAACGGTATCATTTTACTTTCCATCTCCCAACATTATTTTGAACTGTCTTGAACTTAAGTTGTTTTCCTTCCTTGAAATGACACTACAGCCAGTCTATTCTGTTCATGTAGGCGTATTGAAAGAGCTTGTCCTCCATGCAGACAAGGAGAAAGAGCCATATTAAGTACCTTTTGGGACAATACATCAAAATAATGCGGTCATTGTTGCAATGTCAGGAATGCTATTTCTACCTCTTTGGAAATCCTCGCAATAACAAAAGTATCCACTCAATGAAGGGAGTGCCCGTTCTTTTCTTCAATTCATCAATTGATGCCATGTTATAAGAGCTGAGTAGTTTGTTACGTAAATATTCAAATATAGCCGATGCGAGCTATTAAAAAAAAACTGAATCGAATAGCCTGCATCTTTAATATGAATAACAATGAGCAGTGCCTAAATACAGCTGCACTGCAATTCTAAGTTAGCTTCAACGAAAATGTTACTTTCAATGGCATGTTAGTTTGAATGCACCTGTTTCAAAACATAACAATCGTTAAATCAGCATCAGAAAGTGTTAAGAACTAAAAGCGAACCAGGTAATCGCAGTGAGGCAAAGTGGTCTCGTGGATAAGCAACCGCTTAGTAGGTGGAAGGTATCGGGTTCGATCCCCAGCTAGTGTATTTTGTTTTAAAGCCTAAAAGGGCCTATGGTGAGGGGGGGCAGCTGAGTGTAGGAAAAAAACTGTTAGGGAGCCCCTTTGAGGGGTCTTTTTTTTTGGGGGGGGGTCTTTTTTATTTTTTTATTTTTTTTCAAAAGCACAGTGTTAACAACTAAAAGTGAACCAGGTAATCGCAGTGAGGCAAAGTGGTCTAGTGGATAAGCAACCGCTTAGTAAGTGGAAGGTATCGGGTTCGATCCCCAGCTAGTGTATTTTGTTTTAAAGCCCAAAAGGGCCTTTGGTGAGGGGGGGAGCAGCTGAGTGTAGGAAAAAAACTGTTAGGGAGCCCCTTTGGGGGGTCTTTTTTTTGGGGGGGGGGTCTTTTTTTTTTTTTTTCCTTTTTTTCAAAAGGACCGTCAGCTAGCTGGCGGTCGTCAGCTAGCTGGCGGTCGTCAGCTAGCTGGCGGTCGTCAGCTAGCTGGCGGTCGTCAGCTAGCTGGCCCCAAAGCCATGTCCAATTTTTAAACTACATTCAAGAGTCCCTTATTGCCATGTTAAACAAGTTTTTTACATTTTCAGTTCTACTTTCTTCCTTTTATTACTCTGTACACTCTGACCATGCTATCCTTTTCCAGTCTGTAAACAACTTTACAACATGAATTCAATGATGGGCAGGGTCTTTTTTTTTGTTTTCCTTTTTTTTCAAAAGGACCGTCAGCTAGCTATGTCCAATTTTTAAACTACATTCAAGAGTCCCTTATTGCCAGGTTTAACAAGTTTTTTACATTTTCAGTTCTACTTTCTTCCTTTTATTACTCTGTACACTCTGACCATGCTATCCTTTTCCAGTCTGTAAACAACTTAACAACATGAATTCAATGATGGGCAGGGTCTTTTTTTTTCTTCAAAAGGACCGTCAGCTAGCTATGTCCAATTTTTAAACTACATTCAAGAGTCCCTTATTGCCAGGCCAGGTTAAACAAGTTTTTTACGTTTTCAGTTCTATTTTCTTCCTTTATTACTCTGTACACTCTGACCATGCTATCCTTTTCCAGTCTGTAAACAACTTTACAACATGAATTCAATGATGGGCAGGGTTTTACTTTTCATATGAAAGCGCCCAAACTTCACGAGGTGAAACAAAGGGTCTTTCAAATTCAAGTCTATTCAAGCCCAATATGGGCTAACAACTGGCCTGCATACCCGAGCAGAATCATTTTATGCTCAACAAAGACACACAGCCTTGGATAAAGAGGTCCATTTTATTTTTTTAATTTAGTTATATTTTTTCATTGACAGTATACTATTAAATATCAGGAATATTGGATGCTCTGTTTCAAATACAGTCCAGATTGCCGAGCAATGAATTATCTCCTGCTTCTTGTCCAAAAAAACATATCTAACTGGTTTTTAAAACGGTATCATTTTACTTTCCATCTCCCAACATTATTTTGAACTGTCTTGAACTTAAGTTGTTTTCCTTCCTTGAAATGACACTACAGCCAGTCTATTCTGTTCATGTAGGCGTATTGAAAGAGCTTGTCCTCCATGCAGACAAGGAGAAAGAGCCATATTAAGTACCTTTTGGGACAATACATCAAAATAATGCGGTCATTGTTGCAATGTCAGGAATGCTATTTCTACCTCTTTGGAAATCCTCGCAATAACAAAAGTATCCACTCAATGAAGGGAGTGCCCGTTCTTTTCTTCAATTCATCAATTGATGCCATGTTATAAGAGCTGAGTAGTTTGTTACGTAAATATTCAAATATAGCCGATGCGAGCTATTAAAAAAAACTGAATCGAATAGCCTGCATCTTTAATATGAATAACAATGAGCAGTGCCTAAATACAGCTGCACTGCAATTCTAAGTTAGCTTCAACGAAAATGTTACTTTCAATGGCATGTTAGTTTGAATGCACCTGTTTCAAAACATAACAATCGTTAAATCAGCATCAGAAAGTGTTAAGAACTAAAAGCGAACCAGGTAATCGCAGTGAGGCAAAGTGGTCTCGTGGATAAGCAACCGCTTAGTAGGTGGAAGGTATCGGGTTCGATCCCCAGCTAGTGTATTTTGTTTTAAAGCCTAAAAGGGCCTATGGTGAGGGGGGGCAGCTGAGTGTAGGAAAAAAACTGTTAGGGAGCCCCTTTGAGGGGTCTTTTTTTTGGGGGGGGGTCTTTTTTATTTTTTTATTTTTTTTCAAAAGCACAGTGTTAACAACTAAAAGTGAACCAGGTAATCGCAGTGAGGCAAAGTGGTCTAGTGGATAAGCAACCGCTTAGTAAGTGGAAGGTATCGGGTTCGATCCCCAGCTAGTGTATTTTGTTTTAAAGCCCAAAAGGGCCTTTGGTGAGGGGGGGGAGCAGCTGAGTGTAGGAAAAAAACTGTTAGGGAGCCCCTTTGGGGGGTCTTTTTTTTTTGGGGGGGGTCTTTTTTTTTTTTTTTCCTTTTTTTCAAAAGGACCGTCAGCTAGCTGGCGGTCGTCAGCTAGCTGGCGGTCGTCAGCTAGCTGGCGGTCGTCAGCTAGCTGGCGGTCGTCAGCTAGCTGGCGGTCGTCAGCTAGCTGGCGGTCGTCAGCTAGCTGGCGGTCGTCAGCTAGCTGGCGGTCGTCAGCTAGCTGGCGGTCGTCAGCTGGCGGTCGTCAGCTAGCTGGCGGTCGTCAGCTAGCTGGCGGTCGTCAGCTAGCTGGCGGTCGTCAGCTAGCTGGCGGTCGTCAGCTAGCTGGCGGTCGTCAGCTAGCTGGCGGTCGTCAGCTAGCTGGCGGTCGTCAGCTAGCTGGCGGTCGTCAGCGTGGCCTGCGGCCGATAGCGTTAGCCCCAAAGCCATGTCCAATTTTTAAACTACATTCAAGAGTCCCTTATTGCCATGTTAAACAAGTTTTTTACATTTTCAGTTCTACTTTCTTCCTTTTATTACTCTGTACACTCTGACCATGCTATCCTTTTCCAGTCTGTAAACAACTTTACAACATGAATTCAATGATGGGCAGGGTCTTTTTTTTTGTTTTCCTTTTTTTTCAAAAGGACCGTCAGCTAGCTATGTCCAATTTTTAAACTACATTCAAGAGTCCCTTATTGCCAGGTTTAACAAGTTTTTTACATTTTCAGTTCTACTTTCTTCCTTTTATTACTCTGTACACTCTGACCATGCTATCCTTTTCCAGTCTGTAAACAACTTAACAACATGAATTCAATGATGGGCAGGGTCTTTTTTTTTCTTCAAAAGGACCGTCAGCTAGCTATGTCCAATTTTTAAACTACATTCAAGAGTCCCTTATTGCCAGGCCAGGTTAAACAAGTTTTTTACGTTTTCAGTTCTATTTTCTTCCTTTATTACTCTGTACACTCTGACCATGCTATCCTTTTCCAGTCTGTAAACAACTTTACAACATGAATTCAATGATGGGCAGGGTTTTACTTTTCATATGAAAGCGCCCAAACTTCACGAGGTGAAACAAAGGGTCTTTCAAATTCAAGTCTATTCAAGCCCAATATGGGCTAACAACTGGCCTGCATACCCGAGCAGAATCATTTTATGCTCAACAAAGACACACAGCCTTGGATAAAGAGGTCCATTTTATTTTTTTAATTTAGTTATATTTTTTCATTGACAGTATACTATTAAATATCAGGAATATTGGATGCTCTGTTTCAAATACAGTCCAGATTGCCGAGCAATGAATTATCTCCTGCTTCTTGTCCAAAAAAACATATCTAACTGGTTTTTAAAACGGTATCATTTTACTTTCCATCTCCCAACATTATTTTGAACTGTCTTGAACTTAAGTTGTTTTCCTTCCTTGAAATGACACTACAGCCAGTCTATTCTGTTCATGTAGGCGTATTGAAAGAGCTTGTCCTCCATGCAGACAAGGAGAAAGAGCCATATTAAGTACCTTTTGGGACAATACATCAAAATAATGCGGTCATTGTTGCAATGTCAGGAATGCTATTTCTACCTCTTTGGAAATCCTCGCAATAACAAAAGTATCCACTCAATGAAGGGAGTGCCCGTTCTTTTCTTCAATTCATCAATTGATGCCATGTTATAAGAGCTGAGTAGTTTGTTACGTAAATATTCAAATATAGCCGATGCGAGCTATTAAAAAAAACTGAATCGAATAGCCTGCATCTTTAATATGAATAACAATGAGCAGTGCCTAAATACAGCTGCACTGCAATTCTAAGTTAGCTTCAACGAAAATGTTACTTTCAATGGCATGTTAGTTTGAATGCACCTGTTTCAAAACATAACAATCGTTAAATCAGCATCAGAAAGTGTTAAGAACTAAAAGCGAACCAGGTAATCGCAGTGAGGCAAAGTGGTCTCGTGGATAAGCAACCGCTTAGTAGGTGGAAGGTATCGGGTTCGATCCCCAGCTAGTGTATTTTGTTTTAAAGCCTAAAAGGGCCTATGGTGAGGGGGGGCAGCTGAGTGTAGGAAAAAAACTGTTAGGGAGCCCCTTTGAGGGGTCTTTTTTTTTGGGGGGGGGTCTTTTTTATTTTTTTATTTTTTTTCAAAAGCACAGTGTTAACAACTAAAAGTGAACCAGGTAATCGCAGTGAGGCAAAGTGGTCTAGTGGATAAGCAACCGCTTAGTAAGTGGAAGGTATCGGGTTCGATCCCCAGCTAGTGTATTTTGTTTTAAAGCCCAAAAGGGCCTTTGGTGAGGGGGGGAGCAGCTGAGTGTAGGAAAAAAACTGTTAGGGAGCCCCTTTGGGGGTCTTTTTTTTTGGGGGGGGGTCTTTTTTTTTTTTTTTCCTTTTTTTCAAAAGGACCGTCAGCTAGCTGGCGGTCGTCAGCTAGCTGGCGGTCGTCAGCTAGCTGGCGGTCGTCAGCTAGCTGGCGGTCGTCAGCTAGCTGGCGGTCGTCAGCTAGCTGGCCCCAAAGCCATGTCCAATTTTTAAACTACATTCAAGAGTCCCTTATTGCCATGTTAAACAAGTTTTTTACATTTTCAGTTCTACTTTCTTCCTTTTATTACTCTGTACACTCTGACCATGCTATCCTTTTCCAGTCTGTAAACAACTTTACAACATGAATTCAATGATGGGCAGGGTCTTTTTTTTTGTTTTCCTTTTTTTTCAAAAGGACCGTCAGCTAGCTATGTCCAATTTTTAAACTACATTCAAGAGTCCCTTATTGCCAGGTTTAACAAGTTTTTTACATTTTCAGTTCTACTTTCTTCCTTTTATTACTCTGTACACTCTGACCATGCTATCCTTTTCCAGTCTGTAAACAACTTAACAACATGAATTCAATGATGGGCAGGGTCTTTTTTTTTCTTCAAAAGGACCGTCAGCTAGCTATGTCCAATTTTTAAACTACATTCAAGAGTCCCTTATTGCCAGGCCAGGTTAAACAAGTTTTTTACGTTTTCAGTTCTATTTTCTTCCTTTATTACTCTGTACACTCTGACCATGCTATCCTTTTCCAGTCTGTAAACAACTTTACAACATGAATTCAATGATGGGCAGGGTTTTACTTTTCATATGAAAGCGCCCAAACTTCACGAGGTGAAACAAAGGGTCTTTCAAATTCAAGTCTATTCAAGCCCAATATGGGCTAACAACTGGCCTGCATACCCGAGCAGAATCATTTTATGCTCAACAAAGACACACAGCCTTGGATAAAGAGGTCCATTTTATTTTTTTAATTTAGTTATATTTTTTCATTGACAGTATACTATTAAATATCAGGAATATTGGATGCTCTGTTTCAAATACAGTCCAGATTGCCGAGCAATGAATTATCTCCTGCTTCTTGTCCAAAAAAACATATCTAACTGGTTTTTAAAACGGTATCATTTTACTTTCCATCTCCCAACATTATTTTGAACTGTCTTGAACTTAAGTTGTTTTCCTTCCTTGAAATGACACTACAGCCAGTCTATTCTGTTCATGTAGGCGTATTGAAAGAGCTTGTCCTCCATGCAGACAAGGAGAAAGAGCCATATTAAGTACCTTTTGGGACAATACATCAAAATAATGCGGTCATTGTTGCAATGTCAGGAATGCTATTTCTACCTCTTTGGAAATCCTCGCAATAACAAAAGTATCCACTCAATGAAGGGAGTGCCCGTTCTTTTCTTCAATTCATCAATTGATGCCATGTTATAAGAGCTGAGTAGTTTGTTACGTAAATATTCAAATATAGCCGATGCGAGCTATTAAAAAAAACTGAATCGAATAGCCTGCATCTTTAATATGAATAACAATGAGCAGTGCCTAAATACAGCTGCACTGCAATTCTAAGTTAGCTTCAACGAAAATGTTACTTTCAATGGCATGTTAGTTTGAATGCACCTGTTTCAAAACATAACAATCGTTAAATCAGCATCAGAAAGTGTTAAGAACTAAAAGCGAACCAGGTAATCGCAGTGAGGCAAAGTGGTCTCGTGGATAAGCAACCGCTTAGTAGGTGGAAGGTATCGGGTTCGATCCCCAGCTAGTGTATTTTGTTTTAAAGCCTAAAAGGGCCTATGGTGAGGGGGGGCAGCTGAGTGTAGGAAAAAAACTGTTAGGGAGCCCCTTTGAGGGGTCTTTTTTTGGGGGGGGGGGTCTTTTTTATTTTTTTATTTTTTTTCAAAAGCACAGTGTTAACAACTAAAAGTGAACCAGGTAATCGCAGTGAGGCAAAGTGGTCTAGTGGATAAGCAACCGCTTAGTAAGTGGAAGGTATCGGGTTCGATCCCCAGCTAGTGTATTTTGTTTTAAAGCCCAAAAGGGCCTTTGGTGAGGGGGGGGAGCAGCTGAGTGTAGGAAAAAAACTGTTAGGGAGCCCCTTTGGGGGGTCTTTTTTTTGGGGGGGGGGTCTTTTTTTTTTTTTTTCCTTTTTTTCAAAAGGACCGTCAGCTAGCTGGCGGTCGTCAGCTAGCTGGCGGTCGTCAGCTAGCTGGCGGTCGTCAGCTAGCTGGCGGTCGTCAGCTAGCTGGCGGTCGTCAGCTAGCTGGCGGTCGTCAGCTAGCTGGCGGTCGTCAGCTAGCTGGCGGTCGTCAGCTAGCTGGCGGTCGTCAGCTAGCTGGCGGTCGTCAGCTAGCTGGCGGTCGTCAGCTAGCTGGCGGTCGTCAGCGTGGCCTGCGGCCGATAGCGTTAGCCCCAAAGCCATGTCCAATTTTTAAACTACATTCAAGAGTCCCTTATTGCCATGTTAAACAAGTTTTTTACATTTTCAGTTCTACTTTCTTCCTTTTATTACTCTGTACACTCTGACCATGCTATCCTTTTCCAGTCTGTAAACAACTTTACAACATGAATTCAATGATGGGCAGGGTCTTTTTTTTTGTTTTCCTTTTTTTTCAAAGGACCGTCAGCTAGCTATGTCCAATTTTTAAACTACATTCAAGAGTCCCTTATTGCCAGGTTTAACAAGTTTTTTACATTTTCAGTTCTACTTTCTTCCTTTTATTACTCTGTACACTCTGACCATGCTATCCTTTTCCAGTCTGTAAACAACTTAACAACATGAATTCAATGATGGGCAGGGTCTTTTTTTTTCTTCAAAAGGACCGTCAGCTAGCTATGTCCAATTTTTAAACTACATTCAAGAGTCCCTTATTGCCAGGCCAGGTTAAACAAGTTTTTTACGTTTTCAGTTCTATTTTCTTCCTTTATTACTCTGTACACTCTGACCATGCTATCCTTTTCCAGTCTGTAAACAACTTTACAACATGAATTCAATGATGGGCAGGGTTTTACTTTTCATATGAAAGCGCCCAAACTTCACGAGGTGAAACAAAGGGTCTTTCAAATTCAAGTCTATTCAAGCCCAATATGGGCTAACAACTGGCCTGCATACCCGAGCAGAATCATTTTATGCTCAACAAAGACACACAGCCTTGGATAAAGAGGTCCATTTTATTTTTTTAATTTAGTTATATTTTTTCATTGACAGTATACTATTAAATATCAGGAATATTGGATGCTCTGTTTCAAATACAGTCCAGATTGCCGAGCAATGAATTATCTCCTGCTTCTTGTCCAAAAAAACATATCTAACTGGTTTTTAAAACGGTATCATTTTACTTTCCATCTCCCAACATTATTTGAACTGTCTTGAACTTAAGTTGTTTTCCTTCCTTGAAATGACACTACAGCCAGTCTATTCTGTTCATGTAGGCGTATTGAAAGAGCTTGTCCTCCATGCAGACAAGGAGAAAGAGCCATATTAAGTACCTTTTGGGACAATACATCAAAATAATGCGGTCATTGTTGCAATGTCAGGAATGCTATTTCTACCTCTTTGGAAATCCTCGCAATAACAAAAGTATCCACTCAATGAAGGGAGTGCCCGTTCTTTTCTTCAATTCATCAATTGATGCCATGTTATAAGAGCTGAGTAGTTTGTTACGTAAATATTCAAATATAGCCGATGCGAGCTATTAAAAAAAACTGAATCGAATAGCCTGCATCTTTAATATGAATAACAATGAGCAGTGCCTAAATACAGCTGCACTGCAATTCTAAGTTAGCTTCAACGAAAATGTTACTTTCAATGGCATGTTAGTTTGAATGCACCTGTTTCAAAACATAACAATCGTTAAATCAGCATCAGAAAGTGTTAAGAACTAAAGCGAACCAGGTAATCGCAGTGAGGCAAAGTGGTCTCGTGGATAAGCAACCGCTTAGTAGGTGGAAGGTATCGGGTTCGATCCCCAGCTAGTGTATTTTGTTTTAAAGCCTAAAAGGGCCTATGGTGAGGGGGGCAGCTGAGTGTAGGAAAAAAACTGTTAGGGAGCCCCTTTGAGGGGTCTTTTTTTTTTGGGGGGGGGTCTTTTTTATTTTTTTATTTTTTTTCAAAAGCACAGTGTTAACAACTAAAAGTGAACCAGGTAATCGCAGTGAGGCAAAGTGGTCTAGTGGATAAGCAACCGCTTAGTAAGTGGAAGGTATCGGGTTCGATCCCCAGCTAGTGTATTTTGTTTTAAAGCCCAAAAGGGCCTTTGGTGAGGGGGGGAGCAGCTGAGTGTAGGAAAAAAACTGTTAGGGAGCCCCTTTGGGGGGTCTTTTTTTTGGGGGGGGGGGTCTTTTTTTTTTTTTTTCCTTTTTTTCAAAAGGACCGTCAGCTAGCTGGCGGTCGTCAGCTAGCTGGCGGTCGTCAGCTAGCTGGCGGTCGTCAGCTAGCTGGCGGTCGTCAGCTAGCTGGCGGTCGTCAGCTAGCTGGCGGTCGTCAGCTAGCTGGCGGTCGTCAGCTAGCTGGCGGTCGTCAGCTAGCTGGCGGTCGTCAGCTAGCTGGCGGTCGTCAGCTAGCTGGCGGTCGTCAGCGTGGCCTGCGGCCGATAGCGTTAGCCCCAAAGCCATGTCCAATTTTTAAACTACATTCAAGAGTCCCTTATTGCCATGTTAAACAAGTTTTTTTACATTTTCAGTTCTACTTTCTTCCTTTTATTACTCTGTACACTCTGACCATGCTATCCTTTTCCAGTCTGTAAACAACTTTACAACATGAATTCAATGATGGGCAGGGTCTTTTTTTTTGTTTTCCTTTTTTTTCAAAAGGACCGTCAGCTAGCTATGTCCAATTTTTAAACTACATTCAAGAGTCCCTTATTGCCAGGTTTAACAAGTTTTTTACATTTTCAGTTCTACTTTCTTCCTTTTATTACTCTGTACACTCTGACCATGCTATCCTTTTCCAGTCTGTAAACAACTTAACAACATGAATTCAATGATGGGCAGGGTCTTTTTTTTTCTTCAAAAGGACCGTCAGCTAGCTATGTCCAATTTTTAAACTACATTCAAGAGTCCCTTATTGCCAGGCCAGGTTAAACAAGTTTTTTACGTTTTCAGTTCTATTTTCTTCCTTTATTACTCTGTACACTCTGACCATGCTATCCTTTTCCAGTCTGTAAACAACTTTACAACATGAATTCAATGATGGGCAGGGTTTTACTTTTCATATGAAAGCGCCCAAACTTCACGAGGTGAAACAAAGGGTCTTTCAAATTCAAGTCTATTCAAGCCCAATATGGGCTAACAACTGGCCTGCATACCCGAGCAGAATCATTTTATGCTCAACAAAGACACACAGCCTTGGATAAAGAGGTCCATTTTATTTTTTTAATTTAGTTATATTTTTTCATTGACAGTATACTATTAAATATCAGGAATATTGGATGCTCTGTTTCAAATACAGTCCAGATTGCCGAGCAATGAATTATCTCCTGCTTCTTGTCCAAAAAAACATATCTAACTGGTTTTTAAAACGGTATCATTTTACTTTCCATCTCCCAACATTATTTTGAACTGTCTTGAACTTAAGTTGTTTTCCTTCCTTGAAATGACACTACAGCCAGTCTATTCTGTTCATGTAGGCGTATTGAAAGAGCTTGTCCTCCATGCAGACAAGGAGAAAGAGCCATATTAAGTACCTTTTGGGACAATACATCAAAATAATGCGGTCATTGTTGCAATGTCAGGAATGCTATTTCTACCTCTTTGGAAATCCTCGCAATAACAAAAGTATCCACTCAATGAAGGGAGTGCCCGTTCTTTTCTTCAATTCATCAATTGATGCCATGTTATAAGAGCTGAGTAGTTTGTTACGTAAATATTCAAATATAGCCGATGCGAGCTATTAAAAAAAACTGAATCGAATAGCCTGCATCTTTAATATGAATAACAATGAGCAGTGCCTAAATACAGCTGCACTGCAATTCTAAGTTAGCTTCAACGAAAATGTTACTTTCAATGGCATGTTAGTTTGAATGCACCTGTTTCAAAACATAACAATCGTTAAATCAGCATCAGAAAGTGTTAAGAACTAAAAGCGAACCAGGTAATCGCAGTGAGGCAAAGTGGTCTCGTGGATAAGCAACCGCTTAGTAGGTGGAAGGTATCGGGTTCGATCCCCAGCTAGTGTATTTTGTTTTAAAGCCTAAAAGGGCCTATGGTGAGGGGGGGCAGCTGAGTGTAGGAAAAAAACTGTTAGGGAGCCCCTTTGAGGGGTCTTTTTTTTTTTGGGGGGGGTCTTTTTTATTTTTTTATTTTTTTTCAAAAGCACAGTGTTAACAACTAAAAGTGAACCAGGTAATCGCAGTGAGGCAAAGTGGTCTAGTGGATAAGCAACCGCTTAGTAAGTGGAAGGTATCGGGTTCGATCCCCAGCTAGTGTATTTTGTTTTAAAGCCCAAAAGGGCCTTTGGTGAGGGGGGGGAGCAGCTGAGTGTAGGAAAAAAACTGTTAGGGAGCCCCTTTGGGGGGTCTTTTTTTTGGGGGGGGGGTCTTTTTTTTTTTTTTCCTTTTTTTCAAAGGACCGTCAGCTAGCTGGCGGTCGTCAGCTAGGCTGGCGGTCGTCAGCTAGCTGGCGGTCGTCAGCTAGCTGGCGGTCGTCAGCTAGCTGGCGGTCGTCAGCTAGCTGGCGGTCGTCAGCTAGCTGGCGGTCGTCAGCTAGCTGGCGGTCGTCAGCCTAGCTGGCGGTCGTCAGCTAGCTGGCGGTCGTCAGCTAGCTGGCGGTCGTCAGCTAGCTGGCGGTCGTCAGCTAGCTGGCGGTCGTCAGCTAGCTGGCGGTCGTCAGCGTGGCCTGCGGCGATAGCGTTAGCCCCAAAGCCATGTCCAATTTTTAAACTACATTCAAGAGTCCCTTATTGCCATGTTAAACAAGTTTTTTACATTTTCAGTTCTACTTTCTTCCTTTTATTACTCTGTACACTCTGACCATGCTATCCTTTTCCAGTCTGTAAACAACTTTACAACATGAATTCAATGATGGGCAGGGTCTTTTTTTTTGTTTTCCTTTTTTTTCAAAAGGACCGTCAGCTAGCTATGTCCAATTTTAAACTACATTCAAGAGTCCCTTATTGCCAGGTTTAACAAGTTTTTTACATTTTCAGTTCTACTTTCTCCTTTTATTACTCTGTACACTCTGACCATGCTATCCTTTTCCAGTCTGTAAACAACTTAACAACATGAATTCATTGATGGGCAGGGTCTTTTTTTTTCTTCAAAAGGACCGTCAGCTAGCTATGTCCAATTTTTAAACTACATTCAAGAGTCCCTTATTGCCAGGCCAGGTTGTTAAACAAGTTTTTTACGTTTTCAGTTCTATTTTCTTCCTTTATTACTCTGTACACTCTGACCATGCTATCCTTTTCCAGTCTGTAAACAACTTTACAACATGAATTCAATGATGGGCAGGGTTTTACTTTTCATATGAAAGCGCCCAAACTTCACGAGGTGAAACAAAAGGGTCTTTCAAATTCAAGTCTATTCAAGCCCAATATGGGCTAACAACTGGCCTGCATACCCGAGCAGAATCATTTTATGCTCAACAAAGACACACAGCCTTGGATAAAGAGGTCCATTTTATTTTTTAATTTAGTTATATTTTTTCATTGACAGTATACTATTAAATATCAGGAATATTGGATGCTCTGTTTCAAATACAGTCCAGATTGCCGAGCAATGAATTATCTCCTGCTTCTTGTCCAAAAAACATATCTAACTGGTTTTTAAAACGGTATCATTTTACTTTCCATCTCCCAACATTATTTTGAACTGTCTTGAACTTAAGTTGTTTTCCTTCCTTGAAATGACACTACAGCAGTCTATTCTGTTCATGTAGGCGTATTGAAAGAGCTTGTCCTCCATGCAGACAAGGAGAAAGAGCCATATTAAGTACCTTTTGGGACAATACATCAAATAATGCGGTCATTGTTGCAATGTCAGGAATGCTATTTCTACCTCTTTGGAAATCCTCGCAATAACAAAAGTATCCACTCAATGAAGGAGTGCCCGTTCTTTTCTTCAATTCATCAATTGATGCCATGTTATAAGAGCTGAGTAGTTTGTTACGTAAATATTCAAATATAGCCGATGCGAGCTATTAAAAAAAACTGAATCGAATAGCCTGCATCTTTAATATGAATAACAATGAGCAGTGCCTAAATACAGCTGCACTGCAATTCTAAGTTAGCTTCAACGAAAATGTTACTTTCAATGGCATGTTAGTTTGAATGCACCTGTTTCAAAACATAACAATCGTTAAATCAGCATCAGAAAGTGTTAAGAACTAAAAGCGAACCAGGTAATCGCAGTGAGGCAAAGTGGTCTCGTGGATAAGCAACCGCTTAGTAGGTGGAAGGTATCGGGTTCGATCCCCAGCTAGTGTATTTTGTTTTAAAGCCTAAAAGGGCCTATGGTGAGGGGGGGCAGCTGAGTGTAGGAAAAAAAACTGTTAGGGAGCCCCTTTGAGGGGTCTTTTTTTTGGGGGGGGGGTCTTTTTTATTTTTTATTTTTTTTCAAAAGCACAGTGTTAACAACTAAAAGTGAACCAGGTAATCGCAGTGAGGCAAAGTGGTCTAGTGGATAAGCAACCGCTTAGTAAGTGGAAGGTATCGGGTTCGATCCCCAGCTAGTGTATTTTGTTTTAAAGCCCAAAAGGGCCTTTGGTGAGGGGGGGAGCAGCTGAGTGTAGGAAAAAA
>JAVYIG010016000.1:0-33142 GCA_035222895.1 Strongylocentrotus droebachiensis | reverse complement strand
GCACTTGCACACACACGCACACGCACATAGGCACACACTCACAGACAAATACCGCAAACGTCGGTTAATAAAAAACACAAACAATTTTGATGATGATGATGAAGATGATGATGATTATGATTAAGATTAAGATGATGACAATGATGATGATATGGTGGTAGTGAATGTGTACTTAAGGGAAAGATTGTCATGGTATTGCCACTTAAACATTCAGGGATCTTGATAAAAATCAATGCTTAATCAGAAAAGAAAAAAGAAAAAAAAATTATGAGACATTTGTAACCGTGTGTGTTGTCTGTGTTTGTGTGTGTGTGTTTGTGTGTGTGCGTTTGTGTGTGTGCGTGTGTGTGTCTGTCTGCCTGTCTGTCTGCCTGTCTTTGTTCAATGCACTGCCTCCTCCTCTAAATCCTCAGTCGTCAAAATCACAGATGGTATCTTGTCGTCGTTTCTTGATGAGGATCGCTACGATGAAGAGATGAACGACCATAACGGCGTGAATGAAGCCGATGATGATGAACACCCTTGTGAACGACTTGGTGACATCAAACAGATAACCTAGGAAATGATCATAACATTATAAGAGGCATTTGTCTAGGATTTGATACAGTTTAGATCATTACCGATGTAAACATTCGTTGTGTGATCGTAACTTATATCATGAAACTCCTAAAAATGTAACTATTTAAGGCTTTATGATATGCCTGACTAAGTAGGAGCAACTTCCATTGACGCATCTTTCTCAGTCCATTGTCTAACAATAGGGACTTTTAGATTTGCACGTTTTCAGCTTTGACTGCAACGTGTGACGTCATTTTAAGGCACTGCGCATGCGTCACGTCGTCTCAGTCGGCGATCGAGAATGCGTCAACCTTGATTCTATTACATAACATTCGTACAAGTCTTCAGAGGGTTAGCATATTTCCAGGTGCTAGGCAGTGAGATCACACAAAGGAAATTCAAAGAAAAGAATTTCAAATGAGGAAAGGAACCTTATAAATAGGGTTCGCGGGCGCACGTAGCCATCTTTTCTTTTGTGTGTGGCAGTAAGAACACCTATTTTCTTTCGACAGTACATGCAGACGGATTTCGACATGCAGACGGAGATTTTCGAGCAGGGAGCCGATGAGTCGGCGGGGACTGATCCGGCGGAATCCCTGGTGGGCAAAGTCGCCGCCCAGTCCGCAGAACTTATGAAGCTTTCTTCCAAGATGTCTCGGTTTATGGATGTTATGTCCACAAATCAAAATGAGACAGTCCCACGTGCGAAGCATGGGGGCGATTTACCTGATGATGACTTGCTCAGCATTTTCGCTGATAACAGTGTATCTACATGTATTTGTTCGTCGCCAAGCAGGGCGGATAGTTACGACCCTGAGTTGGATCTATTGGAGACACCGGGTGTGGTGGAATCGAATGTAGATTCGAGTTTCTTTCCACCCGATTGTGACCTGTATAAAGGCACATTGGATTTCAGATCGCCTGTGTCTGATAGCCTGGCGGCTCGCATGACCAAGGCAGTAACGCTTCCTCCGAAGAAGGAAAGCATTGAGAAGATTGCTACTCAATATCTTACACCGGAGAATGCTCCAGCGGTTTGCACGCCGAGGATTCCCAGGAACTGTGGGACTCAATTCCACCGAATTATCGTGCTGCCGATAGTCGTGCACAGAAGTTGCAGACTCATTATTGTGAAAGGTTTGCTTCCCTATGCGGAGATTCTTTCAGAGTTACAGACAGAGCGCGGCTTCGGAGAAGCGCGATGTGGATACCAACCGCATTAAGCGTCTCGCCCTCGACGGTATCACACTCAGCGGTTTTGCCTCCTGCGAAGTGAGCATGAGGCGTAGGGAAGAATTGAAGCCCTCTTTTAACCCCAAGTACAAGGGTATTTGCAGCCGTTCAGTATCGGTATCTGAGGGCCTCTTTGGAAGTGAATTTCAAGCGACCCTTAAAGGGGTCGGAGACTCGTTTCTGGTCAGTCAGAAAATTTCGCCTCAGAACTTCAGGGGGCGTGCCAAGCGCAACTATCAGCGACCAGCCCCATATCGGCAGGACAAGCGGGATTATTCTCGTTTTTCGAGGGATCGCAACAGCGGCCCATCTGGATTTAAGGAGTTTCGCGCCCCAGCGACAGTTTCCAAGGCTCCACAGTCCAAGTACAACGATTCTTGGGTTTTAGACGCAATCTGTGGTTATAAAATTGATTTTTGCTCTCTTCCTTTTCAACGTTGCTCACCGAGCAATTACGTTGCCTCTCTTATAGAGAAGGAAGCAATTAGTAGGGAGATTGTTTCCCTTCTTGAGAAAAATGCAATTAGAAAAAACATCTAGACAGGACCTTGTTTTCTTGTCTTCTATTTTCACGATTCCGAAGAAATCGGGAGAACGCAGACCAGTCATTAATTTGAAAAACCTGAACACTTTTGTCAAGTATGATCATTTTAAAATGGAAACGTTTAAAAATGTTCAAGATCTGATGATGCAATCTGATTTCATGACCTCAATTGGTTTGAGGGACGCTTATTTTTCAATCCCGATTCATGAAGATCATCACCGTTTCTTAGGTTTTTCGTGGGAGAAGGCCTATTATTGTTTTCAATGTTTACCATTTGGACTAAGCTCAGCACCTAGAGTATTTACAAAAGTTTTGAAACCGGTGATGGCCGCTATATGATGCAGGGGCATTCGTTCTATGATTTATTTGGATGATATAATTATTTTCGCTAATTCGAGGCAAGCAAGTCTCGAGCACACTAGTTTTGTGTGTAATTTATTATCATCTTTGGGATTCGAAATAAATTTCGAGAAGTCTTGTTTATCCCCTAAAACTGACACAACTTATCTGGGTTTCTGCATTGATTCGGCTAGTATGTCGATAAGTTTACCTGGTGAGAAAGTGGAGAAATTGAAATCAGTAGGAGGCTCATTTCTAGCTTCCAATCGGGTCATTGTTCGGGACCTTACGAAGTTCATTGGCATTATTGTTTCTTCCTTTGAGGCCTTTCCAAAAGGGGGGATTCATTACCGCAAATTGGAATCTTTCAAAACTAAAGCGCTTGAATCTTCAGGTGGGAATTTCGATTCGTTTGTGTCTCTCAATACCGACGCATTATGCGAAATTCAATGGTGGCTCTCTATCCCATCGGATGCATTCACTACGCCCGCTAAAATGCCTCCTATCAGCATCACATTACGTACAGATGCAAGTAGCACGGGATGGGGAGCTTTCTGTGAGAATGATTATTCATTTTCTCAAGGGGTTTGGTCATCTAAATATGCCGATCTACATATTAATGTTCTGGAATTTCTTGCAATTCAACACGCATTATCATCATTATGCAATTCACGGATGAATGCCCATATTCATATTAAGTCTGATAATAGTTCCGCCGTATCTTATATTAAGAAGTTTGGTGGGCGTATCTCCATGTTAGATGGAATCTCCCGGGCCATTTGGTCATGGTGTTTTGAACGTAATATTTGGCTTTCTGCATCTCACCTGGCTGGGATTGCAAATATTGAGGCAGACATGCTTTCACGTAGAGATCTAAACAAAGAGCTTCATCTTTGTCCCGATAGGTTTTTCTCTATTTGTCAGCATTTCAATTTTCAATGTATGTCTCGACGTTGATTTGTTTTCTTCTCGTTTCAACAATCAATTACCATGTTATGTAACCTGGAAGTATGACCCTTGTGCTTTTGCAGTAGATGCTTTTACCATCTCTTGGAATGCATTGAACATATATCTCTTTCCTCCAAACTCTCTCGTGGGACATTCAAACCCATTCCCAAACCTCAAGCTAACCGCCTGGATTATCTCAACAAAGGTTGGCGCTCAGCGGGCCTTTCAGAACACGCTTCCAGCCTCATCGCCCTCTCTTGGCGAGATGGAACCAACAAACAATATGAATCGGCTTGGCAACAGTGGCTTCGCTGGTGTGATTCACAATCGCTTGATCCCTTTGACTCGTGTATTGTAAACGATTAATTTTCTTAGTGCTCAACAGGGTTTAGGAAAATCCTGCTCCACTATTAATTCTTATCGTTCTGGCCTTTCTTCTGTACTACCACCAATGGAAGGCTTTCCAGTTGGCAAGCATCCCATGGTAATAAGATTATTGAAGGGGATATTTAATGCAAACCCTCCTAAACCAAGGTACCAAAGCACGTGGGAAGTCTCCAGGGTTTTGGATTATTTGTGTTCAATGGCAGAAAATTATCAACTTTCTTTGTTTCATTTGAGTCAAATACTTGTGTCGTTAGTCGCACTTGTTACAGCGCAACGTACACAGACTCTCAATCATTTAGATATCTCTTTCATGCACATTTCAGATGATCGTGCAGTTTTTCAGGTCATGGATGTCTTAAAAACGACTACTCCAAAAAAGGGTATTGCTAAGCAAATAGTTGAGCTTCCTTATTTTCCTTCAAATAAGAGTTGTGTGTTTTGTTAACTCTCAAGGAATATCTTAATCGTACCAAACCTCTTCGTGAATGTCATGGGGAAACAAAGCTCTTTATTTCAACTAGAAAACCTCACAAATCGGTAACCTCCAGTACTTTGGCAAGATGGTTAAAATTCTCTTTGTTTGCTTCAGGCATTGACACATCAGTATTTTCGGCGCACAGTTTCAGGAGTGCCGCTACTTCTTCTGCTTTCGCTCATGGGGTCACCTTGAAAGAAATAATGAAGAAAGCTGACTGGTCAAATGCCCAAACATTCAAAACCTTTTACCACAAACCCGTCGTTGAAGATGGAACTTTCGCTTTTTCGGTTTTAGCTCAAGCTTCTTGAAATTTATGTTCTTTATCATGACATTATCACGAAAGAGGGCTCTATGTTAAATGAGAAGAAGGTTCGCTTCTCTTTGATAATCAATTTTTGGTACAGTTCCATTAAAGGAAAATCCTAGGTTATATTTACATGATTCACGTGATCGTAGTTTACTTTTAAGCAAGACTGATTTAGTCAAGGAGATCTGAGTAATCCTTTTATGCTTCATTATTTTTGAGGTTCGTGTTATGATTAAAAATTTGATACACCTGCAATTCAAGTGTTGGTTTTTTATTCATGTAAGTTCGTCTTTTTTCAGATTCTGTGATCTGATCTTTGAATATGCTAACCCTCTGAAGACTTGTACGAATGTTATGTAATAGAATTCCTAAATTATGCAAATAACATGAAGTATAATTAGAATTCTATTAATAATAATGAAGTACAAGTCGAGGAGGGTCCCTCCCTTCAAGATCTTTTGCTGAAAGATTCCCTCCCTTCTGGATTTTTGTTATTGTTCAAATCACAGAATCTTCTCTCTTTTTTAATTGGGAGTGTATATATCCTGGCTTCATGTCTGTTTGGACTTTAGCTGTTGTTTGACAGGAGTTATGTTTTGATTAATTGAATATGATCAATTGTAGTTTTTGTTTGATTGATTGGATATGATCAATTGTAGTTTTTGTTTGATTGATTATGATCAATTGTAGCTTTTGTTTGAATATGTTCAATTAGTCTTTGTTTGATTGAATGGATTTGATCTATTGTAGCTTTTGTTATGATCAATAATATGATATTTAGGTTTTTGGACAACTATTTACTCTGTTTTGGGGAAAGTTTTTCGTTTGTTGACACCTCTTCCTTCTTTGAAAAGATGGCTACGTGCGCCCGCGAACCCTATTTATAAGGTTCCTTTCCTCATTTGAAATTCTTTTCTTTGAATTTCCTTTGTGTGATCTCACTGCCTAGCACCTGGAAATATGCTAACCCTCCTCGACTTGTACTTCATTATTATTAATAGAATTCTAATTATACTTCATGTTATTTGCATAATTTAGGAATTTTCCTAAATCTAGTACGATACTAGTATATGCCGCGTGCGCATAAAATATACAGTTCCTCAGGTAGACAAAGGAACATCCCTTCCCTGCTATTATGTAAAAATGTGTAGAACAAGTGTCACATGCATATTCACCTGTTCCACACATTTTTACATAAGAGCAGTGAAGGGACGTTCTACCACAGCAATAGGCCATTTTCGTAATGTAACCAAATTTAATGCATAGGTCTTTGTGAAGTGCCTCAATACAAACTATTTCATTCACCTGTTAAGAATAATAGTATTTCAATAGACAGAATCCTAACTGCATACATTAGTTGTTGCCACGTTGGACAAACATTATGGCTTGACCTACCTAGCAACACTTAATATATGCAGTTGCATTCTGACTATTGAAATACTACTATTCCTATCAGGTGAATGAAATAATTTGTATTGAGGCACTTCACAAAGACCTATGCATTAAATTTGGTTACATTAAGAAAATGGCCTATTGTTGAGGGTAGAATGAGGAACTGTATATTTTGTCCTCTTTCTTTGTCTGTCATGTAATTCATAGTGTTACTTCCTGCATACATGTATATCGTCGAGTGCAATCTAAAAGATTTCTAATTGTAGTCAACATGGGCAGTTGAGTAGGTTGACACGCATGATCAGTCGGCGTACGTCGTGTTCTCGTCCACTCATTCTAAAAGTCCCTAATAATTTATAACGGCAATACATACAATGGGGTATTTAACTTAAGTTGATTTCTCAAATGTTCATTATGTTTGAAAAGAAAAAGCTGGCTATGAATTACGCACCTGTAAATGTTCCTGCACATATCGCCCCTAGTCCTTGCGCGAAAACACTGAGAGCCACGGCCATGTTGAAATTCCGATCATCAAAGACTGCATCGTTGTATAAGCTGGACATGATAGCATCCTCGATGAAGAAGGAGAAACCTTGGACAAAAGCAAAGGTAACACGCACCGCGTAAGCAGAACTGATAAAGTCCAGTAGAAATGATGCCGTGCCGATGAGGCCTATAACGATGTAGACGACATAAACATTGATGCCTTTACCGACTAGGATGATGAAGATGGTCCGACCGATGATGCCACCTGTCCGCCAATTGTAGATAGGAAGATTGCTTTGGAAGGAGGGATTCCCAGATGTTCAGCGTGGGGGACCAGAAACAGCATCCACGAATAAATGTTGAAAACTGTCAAGAAATTAATCGGGATGGTGAAGAGATAGAGTGGTTCGTTTAATAATCCACATAACCGTTTGCTGGTTTGAAAAGTGGCGCTTGTCGAAGATGAGCGCACATTCGGTGATGTCTCTTGCTTAATTACGTTACGTCTCTCGGTCTGAATCAAACGCCTTTCCTCCGAGACGCACACTTCAATATCCTCTTCTTGTTCCTCCTGCTCCTCTTTTTCCTCATCTTTCTCCTCCTCACGATAACGGTTAACTTCTGTTTGTTTTGCGGACTCTCCTTTAGAAAGACACTTCTGTTTCTCTTTCACTTTATCATGAATTGTGTCGTTATTTGTAGCGGCGTTTAATAGTGTCTTGCGTATCGTTGCACCGCACGCGACAAGGTTAGGAGCGATACCTCCAAGGATAAGAAACGCCCCTGCATAGCCATACGCTTCGAAGGACCATTCCATTACAACAGGGAGCAGCATTGACCCGGCGGTGTAGCCATATGCCGCGATTGTGTTCATCAAAACTAATTTTTCTCCGAAGAAATCATTCAGTGCAAGGATGGTTGGCATGAAGGACATTGACAAGCCAACACCTGTGAAAATAAAAATGATGACAAAGATATTGATTACTACTGCAAAAGAAGCGTAAGACGGCACTGCCCCATTTCCATTCATTTTTTTTTGTCCATGATCTTTAGGAGTTTCCCGCCCTGGGTATACAATTTTATGTCTGTTTCTAAGTGCTGTTCAACCTCTGGCATGTTTGTCCGTTGAAGGCTCCCAGAAGAGCATTTGAAGAACTCCGTTTCAAAAGGTACTTCATCCATAAATCCAACTTCTGAGAAAAACACGATTATTTAATTATCAAAGTTAGCCATGTCAGTTTGCAATGATACTTTGGCTGATTTTACTATTGTATGAACAAATTTGAAACCACTCTTTAAACAAATCTAAATCTGAACAGATATTTTTTAAGAAGTTATGAGTTTGTTAATTGTTGTGGAGGTAGTACCTTTTGGAACCGGAAATCATGCATGCTGTTTGTAACTTACAATGCATAACTTGAATGGATATAGTACACTTTGGAACAGAACTGATTTGTAAATTCCATTTTTTTCTCTTTTGTTTGTAAATTCAGCTTTTGGGAAGTGTCCGTGTATGAGGCTACTGGAAATGTGTACATTAAAGGTACTATGTCCCATTTGCAGGTCAAAAAATGAAAAGGTTAAATTCCAACGGCATTTGAAAGATAATACTAATTTAGAACTTCCCTAAAAAAAAGGGGGGCTTGAAAATGTCTTAAAGTGCGGAGTATTAGTTGTCGAATGAACTTAAGAGCTAAATAGCCAGTAGGTAATAGTCTGATTTGTTCAGACCATTGTACCGAATGGTCGTACGTTGTACGCTGCGATTCAATCAGTTTAATTTTTGCCATTACAAAAAGTGGATTATTGATGTAGAAAAATGCTCATGTACCCTTTACAGCTCATTTTATGTATGCTATTATCAAAGTAGAAAAAAGCCAGTCAGTCACTCAATAGTGTCTGATAGTGAAGTCTTGCAAATAAACGGTTTTCCTTGCATAATTTGAATATTAGGACACTGCTAACGTTTAAATTTAACAGATAGGGCAAACATGACATATTCATAACTCCTGCAAAGTTCTACAAAATTTGATGTTGGCTGCAAAAGGGACATAGTATCTTTAAAGAATAACCAATATCATGTTAATGATACTTTATGACTTTAATAGCAGCTGCAATTTTTAATATGATTGTTAAAATCATATTGTTTAAAGTTGCCCGACCCGTTGATTTTATACAGAAAACGAAATGACGTATGTATGGCTCTCTACCACCACCCGTCAGGGCTCAACATGAGCTACTTAGCTAAACTACAAGATATTTAGCTTACCTGATAATGCGAGACAGAATCCAACAGTTACTCTGTTTTTGATGAAAGCGCATGCAATAAGACCTGATCCACACAACACTCCGCCTAACATAGCGACAACACGATGGTTAATCTTCGGCAAGAGGAGTGCTACAACAGGACCTAATATATTGACAAATAACGAAAGAAGATACTAAATTAAAATTGACAAATAATAAAACATCAGGTAATCACGTGTAAAAGTAAACACTGTTTTCAGAAACCTTTACGAATTCCCCATCATCGAAATGTCAGAGTTATACTTACATGAAACACGATTATATTCTATTGCTGCCCGAAAATGAGGCGACGATTACCCAAACAAATCAGGAGTTCTATTAAGGTGGAGGAGAAGGAATACGACGAGGACGACGAGGACAAAGAGTGAGAGGTATGTGGGGGAGGGGAGGTTGGTGGTTGCAGCTCATACCCCTGCATTACTCCGGTTATGTTTTTGGCAAGATATCAATTTACATTCGCCACTTTCTACGCAGGTAAAGTTAGTGGGTACCCTCTAGTTTGAGAATTTGAAGAAGAAAATTATTCGTCATGTTTTATTAAGTCTATTATTACAGTCCAACCAGAAATCAGGTAACAACAAAAACAGTAATAATAAATACTACTACTGTTGAGTTGACCTGTGAGGATTATGATGATTATGATGTTGATATTATTACGATTATCATTTGAGTTGTTGAAGTTGTTGTTAGTATTAACATCGTTTGTATCATTTTATTATCCTTATTATCCTTATTATCATTACTATTATTATCATTATTATTATTAATACTGATACTAAAATTATGGAGATGATGATGATGATCATCATCATAGTTACGTAGAAGTACAATTATCGTAAATACCATTACTTCTACATCTACCACTAGTACTACTACTACCAACAATGTGTATATATAACATTTTACTTACATACGAGGTACATCAATGCAGCAGGCAAGCTACATATCAATCCGACAGTAGCATAATCTGACTCCAGACGCTCGACCATTGTCGGAATAAAAACACCGAAAGATTTCGCGATGCCAGTTTCAATAAAAAGTACAAAAAATTTGCTAACAACAATAACATAGCCCCAAGACCACATCCTGAAGCTAGCTATAACTCTTTTACCTCAATGCATAAGTATGATTAATCCAATCCAATTCAATCCAAAAAGTGTTTGATTTAGGCCTAGTGCCCCTTTTATTTTGTAATTACAAAGCGCTGCAATGTCGCTTCACATGATAAGGCCACTAACACAAGATGTCGCTTTAAAAGCACCAGTTCATACAATCCATTGTTTTTTGGCAAAATGAGTAGGACTTCAGAAGCTCCTTGAACTAGGCAGTTGAAGCTGACTTACAAAGAGGTATATAATTGATTACACAGCTTTGCAGCCACCGAGATCTTATTCTCCTGCGTACACACGTCCGCCAAAAATGATTATCGAACAGATAATTAATTTCAAAATTTGGTTTACGTAGTAAGCAGGAAAGAAGTCTAATATTATCATTACGACGGTTCTTCAGGTTTATGTTCACAGCACACAGTCTCGTGGCAAAGTAGTTCTTTAATATTTCATCAGCTTCTCTTCGGGCAGGCCTATACATGAAATGTATACATGTTCCTCTGAATCAATACTAAACAAATTGAAGTATAAATATAAAAGAATATAAGCAGGAAGGTGAATAAAAGAAAACGACGTGTGTACTAAATCAGTCCCGTAGTATAAAGCAGTAGGCCCTATCGCGGAAAGGATGGTGAACTTGCCGTGCAGAGCGTTGTATAAAGTATGCCTAGTTTGACCGTAACGTCAACGAAATGCAAAACAAAACATAATGCCTGAATGCATTTATGGGACAACTTTTGTGAATATTTGTGCGGTATTGGCTTTATGCCTGCTTCGGAAAAATATATTATTCATTAAATTGATCAGAGTTTTGTAATTCGACATGACCTTGACCCTTGTTTTTTGCCTATACGTTCTTAGGTGTTTATCTCTTTCATAGATGCATTGAATGATTTATTTTTTAAATACGTTTAATGCGGAATCAGTCATTGACTTTGGGAATATTTCGAGAGCTGAATTATGATACCATTTAGTGGCAATGTCCATTAAATACATAGGTGATGGGTAATGCTATTGTTTATATTGAATATACATGTGTATAGGCCTGTTTAAAGGTTCGGGTCTAAATCCCGTTTTCAGTTCAGTGTAAAATGATTAAGGGTAAGTTATAGATGAGGTGCTCAAAAGTGATATGTCAGAACGTCATTATAAGGATAATGGTGATGATGATGATGATAATCATAATGATGATGATAATAATATAGGTTTTTGTCGCCAATTTTTACACTTTTTTAATCCAAGTTCGTATTCCAAGCATATGAATTCGCGCTAGTCGCACTCGCAGCGTTGAATCAGCTTTCAAAGTACAAAATCAGTCATTCAAATTGACTATCCGTGCAGTGAATAGACCAGTTCACGGTTAGCACCTTACTGCAATGACCCCGAATATCCACAGATCTTCAAAACATGAAGAGGTCCCACTTTGTACATTTTGAAATAATCACTCCTATAGCGATGTAGGTGCTATATAAATAGCCTTTGTTCCCCCTTTTCAAAGAATACTTCCACCTGTGTACCATGGAGTGCACTGAATGTGCATGAATGAATAATGTTCAGGGGCGGCGATCCCGGGGGGGACGGGGGGGGGACACGTCCCCCCCTCGATTTTTGTAGGGGGGGGTCGTCCCCCCCCCCGGGAAATTTGAAAAAGTACACAAAAATAATGTACAGCAAATACTGACTACAGACTGCAACACACTATTAGGCTTTGGAGGGCCCAAGAGTGCAGCGTTTAGACAAATAAAAATGCAAAAATCTTCTGGCTCGGGAGCTATGCTCCCTCGCATAATATCCTTCAAAGTGTACAATTAATATTGTAGAAAAGTGAAGTGTGAAACAGGTATTTTGTTTGTTTTCATACTATAGTTTTGCTAAGGAATATAATTTACCTTGACCCCTCTCGTTCACTATGCTCATTCACTCGTGCTTGGGGCAGTCCCCCCCCCCCCCCCCCCGATAAAATTCAAACGTGGTTTATTTCTAATTAGATACCAGTTACTAATTTACAAATGTTACTGAAAAGGCATGATTTCCGGGGGCTCTGCCCCCTGTACCCCTCTAAGGGCCCTATTAAAGGCTTGTCCTTGGTTACTCAGCTGACCATAATTAAATTCCTAATACTGGCACCTGAGCTTCCGGGGG
Source organism: Strongylocentrotus droebachiensis (assembly GCA_035222895.1). NCBI lineage: Eukaryota > Metazoa > Echinodermata > Echinoidea > Camarodonta > Strongylocentrotidae > Strongylocentrotus > Strongylocentrotus droebachiensis. The sequence continues at coordinate 20,912 of JAVYIG010016000.1, read as the reverse complement.
CTCCGCCCCCTGGACCCCACTAGGGCCCTAAGCGGGCCTCTGGATGGTCATCTGACCATATTCAAAAGCCTAAAACCCTGAGCTTACGGGGGCTCCGCCCCCTAAACCCCACCAAGGGCCCTATAAGGCGGCCCCTGGATGCTCATCTGATCGTAATTAAATGCCTAAAACGGCTGAGCTTCTGGGGGCTTCGCCCCCTGGACCCCAGTACGATTAGTGACCTGCATGCAAGTGTCACAAATAAGGTATCAAAATATGCTCATCTGACCCTTATTAAATGCCTAAAAACTCTGAACTTCATGGGGCTCCGCCCCCTGACCCCCGCCGGGGCTTTGCCCCTGGACCCTACGCCAAAGTTACACCCAACTTAATTGCTTTGCTCTATCTGATCGCAAATACTTTATCCCCTCCCCCCTACTCCAACTTTGAAAAGCGGTTCCGCGGGGCCTGCATGTAACATGTAAGAGCGATGATGATGCGGAATTGTTTTCTCCCCTCCCCCAAAAAAAACATTTTGGCTCATTACGTCACTCCTCCCTCGTTCCTCGCATTTCGTCCCCCCCGGTCATGAAAAGAAATCGCCGCCCCTGATAATGTTACATAGCTTTCATGAGCACGTATCCAGTATTTCGTCTCCGTGTATTTCAAAATTTGTTCTGCAATGACCTTTATCTGCTCATGCTCAGACTGCAACCGTGAACTGGCTTATTGTTAAATCGGGTCATTCAAATTTTAACTAAGAGCGTACATTGTGCAAAGAGCATTCAAAATCATCTAATGCCGGCTACGGTACCTCGATGGTTATTGAAATTCGTGAATGCAGCAAGCATGTTTGAAATAAATGCATTCACACACAAATGACGCTCGGAAACCTCTCCCTTTCAACTCATCAAAGAGTTAACCCTTTGCTTACTGGAACCTGGTGGTTCCTGTGCGAAGCCTATGGGACCTATTAAATTCAGTAGTCAAAGAGTTAACATGTTGTTTATGTAGTGGTTGACTCGGCTGTGCCTATGTCTGAGCAATTGTAAAATTGTGTATGCTGATCTCAGGATGGATGAAGTATACTTGTTTTTGTATAGGGGGTGTTATCCATGTTTAATAATGTGTGATTTCATAAGCAAGATGTATCTTTATAGGAAGTGTCTTTGTTCTTTGGATCCATAGGTGACTGGTATTCGGCTTATCACATCTGATTAGACCTACAGAAACGAGATAAACAACCAATGTATTTTTTTTTTAATTGTGTGGGAGGGCTAGTAAAAGAGAAAATGGGAGAAAAGTAGAGAGTGAGATTGGAGAGAGAGAGAGAGAGAGAGAGAGAGAGCGAGAGAGGGAGAGAGAGAGAATGGGAAGGGGTGACGTGGTAGAGAGAGATAGAGGGAGAAGGAGAGAGAAAGGAAGTGGTATGGAAAGAGAGAGAGAGGCAGAGAGAGAGAGAGAGAGACAGAGAGGAACACAAACACATCTGGATGTGTACGATGCAGGGCCCTACTGGGCATAAACGCATCGGTAGAGAGAGGGCGCGGGGTACTTAGAATGCTCTGTCAATGGCCTTCCTGAAAGTGCTGGTTGATGTGGAGTTTATGGTGTTTTTCGTCCAAATGGTTCCACTCAATGATGGTAGATGGAAAGTATGAGCTCCTGTAGTTTTCAGTCTGTGCTCTGACGGGATTGTAGCACTTGCTGTTGTTTGTCACTTGTCTGTCTATGATATTTGAGGGATTACAGTTCTCAAATTGTCTTGCACTGATACGTCGTTTTGATTTGATTGGTTGAGCAAAGTTTTGAATTGGCAGAGCTGGCACCAGCCCCCGACCACTTTGAAGAAGAGGGTTAGTTTGAGGCTGAGGAGATGGAGCTCGACAAGCTTGTTTGTAATGAAGCCCTCATCTCTGGGCCCTGTTTCATAAAACTTGATATCAATAACAAGTTATAAGCTACTGTTATAAGCTACTGAAATCAAGGCATCTGATTGGCTGAGAGCAAATTTACAATAGAAATTAAGCATTTGTTATAGATAAAAAGTTTTATGAAACGGGCTCCTGGTCACGTAATTTCCTGTGATGAAGCAAACTGCTCGTCTGTGGACGTTTTTGAGTCTGTTGATGTCCTTTTGCAAATATGGGTCACAGGATGTAGCCCTATATTCAAGGAGAGATCTTACAAGTGCAGTGTAGGCTGTTCGCTTAATGTCTGGAGGGAAGAAGTGGAGGTTTCTGCGAAGGAGGGATAGGAACCAGTTTGCTTTTGGGTGGTCATGGCACCGTGTTTATTCCACTTCAAGTCCTCTGAGACTGTGACTCCCAGGTATCGAGTATATTGGACATATTTCAGGATGTGGCCACTGACTTGCTAGAAGAAGGAAGAGTGCTGCAGATGCTCATTGTGTAGCATTTCTTTGTGTTAAAACACATGCTCCACTCCATCTTGTAGGATGTGATGGTCGTGTTGCTTCCCGATTTAGCGGTAAAAGAGGCAGTCATGTGCGAACAGTCTAACATGTGACTTCACAGTGTATGGCAGGTCATTTATGTAGCACAGGAACACAAGGGGGCCTAGTACTGTCCCCTGTTGTACGCCTGAGTCGACATGAGCATCATGGGATGGGAGGTCTCCCCATCGACGACGACCCTCATGTGACGCTTATTCAAAAAGATCCTAAGCCATGTATGGATGGAGCCAGCGATTCCATATGATGAGAGTTTGTGCATGAGCTTCTCATGGGGCACCTTGTCAAAGGCCTTCGAGAAGTCTAGCACTGCAACGTCTGTTTGTTTTCTCCGATCCTTTGATTTGTGTAGATCATAGAGGGATGTTACTAGTTGCGTTTCCGTAGAGAATCCTGATATAAACCATGGTTTAGGGAAATGAGGATGTCATTTTCTTCCAGGTAGTCGAGGGGGTGTTTGCATATGATGTGTTCAAGAAACTTGCAGGTGACAGAGGTCAACGAGATAGGGCGGTAATTTGCTGCTTGGTGTACATCACCACTTTTGAAGACTGGTGTGATGTTTGCTTGCCACCAGTCTGCTGGTAGGACCAGTGTCCAGGGAGAGCTGGAACATCTCACTGAGGGATAATGTAAGCTGGGCAGCACACTCTCGAAGGATGATGTTAGAGATATTGTGGGGTCCAAATGTTTTATGGATTTTGACCTTCTGCAGCGGGTTGAGTACTCCCTCGACTGTGATCTGCAGGGGAGGAAGGGAACAGTTGTAACTCTTGCTGATTTGAGGCATGCTCTTTGATTGGTCAATGGTGAAGACAGAATTGAATTGTTGCAGGAGGGTGGTTGCCTTTGTTTTACTCTCCTTTATTAGCTTTCCTTCCTGCATGAGGGGAGTTATCCTACTTATGTAGCTCCAGAAAGGCTTGGTGTTTTTGTTTGTCTCAAGTTCATCTACGATGGAGGAGGTAAGGTAATCTCTCTCAGCTCTTCTGAACTCTTGTCTGCACAGGCGTTGGAAGTCATCCCAAGAGTTTGTTTGTTTCGCTCTCTTGTACATTCTGGCTTTCCTCTTTACCATCCTTTTCAGTTTGTGATTAAACCAAGGGAGTGATCGTTTGCAGTTGCTGGCATGGTTTTCCACGTGATCTTTTGCTCTACAATGTCCATTAATGAGTCTCGCAGCAAAGTCCATAAGTCTTGTATATTTGTCCAACACTCCTTTCTCCCAATGATCTTCTGGGACAAGTCAGCAATTTCCTTCCTATCTTCATCCCAATTTGCATGTCTAAAATTGTAGATCTTTCTTCGTCGTGACTTGACAATGCTTGGCTGTATGTCAAAGTCTGTAACAACCATATCATAATCACTAATTCCTGGAATGCTATAGGATGATTTCACTTGCGCTTGGTGGTTAGTCAGTTTAAGATCGAGTAGGTTGTTTACTCGCGTTGGTTGGTTGTGGACTTGGACCAGTCCATGTTCCAAGGAGAGGTATATTAAAGCTTGCTGAACTTTTCTGTCTTTGGCGTTCTGCCGTACAGTGAGAGTTTGCCAGTCTATTTCCGGGCAGTTGAAATCCCCTGCGACAACGGTGGTTTTGTTGTGCTTGCTCAGGAATTTCTTAAGTGACTCACCAAGTCGCTTGATGTCAAGGGGTCTGCGATGGGGCTAGTAAAAAAAACCGAAGTACGCTTCAGCTGACCTTGGTGTGTGGATTTTGGTCCAGTTCATTTCACATCCGGTGACCATGTCTGGGGGTTCATTACTCATGATTTCATCTTGATGGCATCTCCTCCCGGGTTCAGGCCTGGGGGGTGTTTCACAAAGATCCTAAGTCGAACTTAACTCTTAGTTGGACTTAAATATTATGGAGAGTCATTTGTAGCCTTATAATGAAATATATTCAAAAGCAAAAATTCAGGTATTATAGACTGTTCATAAATTCCACATCAAGAACATGATGTCTCACATGATAATAGAAAATATGAATGATTTGAATCAACATTTTATGCCTTTAAAAATAGCTTTTGCAAAATATTTTGAAAGGATGCTAATGGCTTTCCATGATTGTTAAGTCCAACTTGGAGATAAGTTCAACTTAGGATCTTTGTGAAACACCCCCCTGGTATGATGCCTGGGAGCCATGATTCAGTTCCACAGACAATGTCGGGCTTCATATACTGGAGTGCTGCCTTGAATGCTGTCGTCTTTCCTATAATACTGCAGCAGTTTACGGTTTGGAGGTCGAGGTTTCCTGTGTTTCTCTGGTATTGATTGGTCTTTTACTATGGGACACAGCCTCTGAGGAGGTGCTACGAAGTCTGCTATTGTCCATGCCTGAGGTGGAAGAAGCGGACGACCTTTCAAAGGTAGACCTTGGTCTTCTCTGTTGGTAAGTGCCCCGTTTTAGTGGACTACTGGACTACATACACTGTCGCTCTTATAGTTGGAATATTTTTTTTTAGCCCAATTTATGGACTTATTTTGACAATGATTTATTATTAATATATCTAGATAATAGTATACATTCTCAGATTTTATTGAATAATAATTTTCCAGTGTTTCTTTTGCGTGACTACTAAGGCATGTGAATGCTACTATGCTTATTTAAACTATAACGGTCCCCCGGATGCTCATATGACCGTAATTAAATACCTAAAACCCCAGAGCTTCCGGGGGCTCTTCCCCCTGGACCCCATCAAGTGCCCTAAGGCGGGCCCCTGGATGCTCATCTGACCGTAATTAAATACCTAAAACCCCTGAGCTTCTTGGAGTTCTGCCCCCTGGACCCCACCAAGGGCCCTTAGGCGGCCCATGGATGCTCATCTGACCGTAATTAAATACCTAAAACCCCAGAGCTTCCGGGGGCTCTTCTCCCTGGACCCCATCAAGTGCCCTAAGGCGGGCCCCTGGATGCTCATCTGACCGTAATTAAATACCTAAAACCCCTGAGCTTCTTGGAGTTCTGCCCCCCTGGACCCCATCAAGGGCCCTAAGGCGGCCCCTCAATACATCTAAATTGGGGAGGGGGAGGGATCACAGTTATGGAAAAAGATGGGTTTTCAGGAGTGACTTCAATGATTCTAATGATTGGGCTTCTCGTATGTAAATGGGGAGATTGTTCCACAACTTGGGGGCAATAACTGTAAACGGGGAGATTGTTCCACAACTTGGGGGCAATAACTGTAAATGAGTGGTCTCCGTAGCGTGTCTTGGTGCGAGGTCCAGTCAGCAGGTGAAGGTTGGCAGTAGCATGGGAGCGTAGTCGTCGAGATGCAGAAGAATTTGATGAGAATCGGAGGGAGATAAGGTTCCGTGGGTATGAGGGGGCTTGGTTGTGGATAGCTTTGTAGGCAAGGAGGAGGATTTTGAGGATAACACGTCCCTGTATAGGTAGCCAGTGAAGCGACTGGATGATTTGGGTAATGTGTTCAGATTTCTTGGTACAACCCTTCTTCACTATTAAGGCCTGTGTAATGCTTTTTGATCAGGGTTTAATAAATATGTGAAACCAAAAGTAATTTAATCTATATGTCCCATACCTAAAGCATATATTGTTTCTAATAAATGACGCTTTTGAGTTAATATGAGAGGAAAAAGTGTGAAATCCTTACAAAATGGAAACACGAGTTTGACCGTGGCGATAATCAATATAATGGAGTTTTTACTACCAAAGTCATTTTCAATCAACTGTTGATATAACAATGTAATACTCTGAATTTGTATAGAGCTCAATACGAAATACCGTTTGTATGCGCTTTACCCACATTATTAACCCGGTTATCAGATTCATTCATTTAGTCCTACCATACGGTCATCGTGATGGCATATGCCAAATACTAACACAATGGCTTTCGTCATCCTACCAGGTCCCCATTTATCGCCTGGGTATGGAGTGGTAAATGTAGATTAATACCTTGCCATATGACATTATAAACATGAGGTGTATTCAGTTCAAGGGGATGAATAGAGGTCTTAACATGAAAGTCGCCTTGTTGACATTTAAATAATGATAGTAATAATAATAATAACTTTTACTTATATAACGCTTTTCATATAAGATTTATATAGAGGTCTTTACATGAAAGTCGCCTTGTTGACATTTAAATAATGATAGTAATAATAATAATAACTTTTACTTATATAACGCTTTTCATATAAGATTTATATCTAAGCGCTTTACAATATTGATGCAAGTAAAACTTAACATTATCAAACATAAGATAACAAGATAAGGTTAAAATTTAAGAAATAGGTTGAATATGGTTACAGATAACCTAAATACATACATTTTGCGATAACAATGAAGAAACAAATACACTTATTTTGTGTGTAACCTTATTGAAATGGGAAACAATAATCTCGCAAACATGGCGATTTTGTGCTCTCATATATAAGAGCAGAAATTTGCGATCTAACTCGCTATTACGTATAGTTATTAGCAAGAGTTTGTTGCAACAAATTTCTGCTCTTATATATGAGAGCACAAAATCGCTATGTTTGCGAGAGAGTAAAGTCTCTATTGAAATACAATTTGGTCAGAATCTGAGCTCTAGTACTGAGCTACTTTTCTGTAATGATAGAAAGATGAAGCTCACAAATTTAAAAAAAAAAAGATTTGGGTTTCATTGACGTAATGGCGGTGCTCTCAATTGTACTATGATGTTTGTAAGAAATTGTTTCTTTTTCAGCTAAGTGCACAATCTGTTTATCATTGTTTGGCAATATTAAATCAGTTACAAATGGTTTTATAAAACGGAAACATATATTGCTGAAACAAACTAAGGGAAAGAAAATTCAGGAAGTTCAAGAAAAGTGTTTAAATTTTATCATTTATGTCAGTTTTTATATTTATCCCTTGTTAAAAAATTACTATGGAAGCCATTGTAAAACTATGATAAAATTGTGATACCTTTGGTGCTGATGTCGTTTAATTTGTATTTACTTTTTAGAATCATCTTCTGTCATATGAATTCATAAGAATCTGAATTAGAACACAGAATATGAATGGTTTCTCTTTCCATACATATTTAAGCTTTCTTTGTGTTTTCCCTTTTTTTAGGTGGGGGGTGGATGTCAAAATGAAGTTCTGCATGACGTCATAAAGATATGTTGTGATTCATTATATGTGATATTGTGTAATAAAAGAACCATGTAGAAGAGTAAACCAAATAAAGTTTAAAAAATCTTAGAAATGATCCTTAACAATTAATCATTTGCACATGTTGTCTTTTCAGAAATCCCTTTTGTTTTTGCTGTAGACAAAGTAAAAACGTTTCAGAATGGATAAGATTTCGCTCATCTTTGTGCTAGCAGCAGTTTTTTCTTTCGGTAAGATACTTACACTCTTTTAAATAATTTTAGCAGTTTTGGGTGCAATCCTCAAGTCACATGTGATACTCTTCATCCAGGTTGAAATGGTTAACTAGTAATCGCAGGGGGTAAGAATAATTGCAGGGCCCTTCGGAAGAGAGCTTTGATGCTGATGAGGCTTCAGTGGATAAACATAATTATTGATATTATGATTACTATAGATATTATAATCATTATTATAATTATTATTATTACTTTCAGCTCATGACGGCGAAGCTGTGACATGCTACGCTTGTTCTTTAAATACTGTAACTGGCGGTGACGAGAGGTGTGCAGACCCATTTGATAGAAACTCGGGAGTACCAAACGTCACCGATTGCCAATATGGTTGTATTGTAAGTCTACTCTCTTTTTTTATCCAGTTTTTCTTTCCCTCTCTATTTGTTATGTTTTTATATTTTATATTATTTCTGAAATAAGTACCGTTTGACGATATGTATGAGATGAAAAAAATAATAATTATGAAATACTATTTTATCTCGTTTTAAGCATCAAAATGATATTTACACATGCCATTTTGATTAACAAAAATGTGTGTTGAAATTTACCCAATAGCTTTTCTATGTACAGAAAAGAAAACATGAAACCTTGGCCCTCCTCTTTATTTGTTAAAGTCCAGACGAAAAACTAGCGATCAAATATGGTTGACCTTATCTATTAATGATAAAGCTGAGTCACTGTCATAAGTATGATCACACTATGAAATGAAGTTGGAAAAGGTTGATAAAAATGATTATGTAGCCAATATAATGCAAGATTTTGAGTTTAGGAGGTTCAGCATTAGAAAGAAGTATTAGCCTTCTGTAACCTTGCGAAATTATTTGACAATGGGGGCGTTCAAGCGATTTTGTGAATCACAAATCAAAACGGCGTTAATAAACACGGTTACTGCGGGATAGCGTTCAAGCGATTTTTCATCAACGCAGAGTCTCGCTCATTTCAAGCCCAGCCAGTGACTGCTCATCACACTGTGCAGCTTGACCCAGGAAGTATAGGTCAACTTCGCCGAGTGCTTTCTGTCTGTATTTACGATCGACTGTTCGCCAAACCGGAAGCAGGCCACGATAATGACGTTATAGAATCATGATTGAGATCTCTGTTCGTTCAAGCGATTTTTAGCGACCGTGATTCTGCAGAATGACGATACAAAACACATCTTTTTCAGCGTTTCATGTTTGCGTTTTTAAACATGTTTATTTTTTTACGACCGACCAAAAATCGCTTGAAATCGCTCGAACGCAACCGTGTTTTAAACTAAACGTCTTTGAAAACCGTGTTTCTAGGGTACGTGAAAAAGGGTCGCTTGAACGCACCCTTTATTTCTCCAGTCTAGAGTTTGTTAATTTCAGCTCCAGTTGAAGAAGAGGTGAACAGAAAGCTGCTCTTGCCCAAAATTCGCGACTCCACTTCTATGTTAAGCAGGGCTCCAACTTAGCCGAGTTTGAGCCTCGAGTTGTGGCGAGTTTGCGCGATCTTATGGCAAGCCGTTTTATTATTAAGTGATATCAAGAAATCAATTCTTGATATCAAGAAATAATTTTACGTTGTAAAGCAATGGTAATTTTTTATATCAAGAATTCGATTTCGTGATATCAGGAATTCGATTTCGTGATATCAAGAATTTAACTCTTGATATCAAGAGTTATGTTTTAATGATAAAACTGCTTGCCATAAGATCGCGCCAGCTCGCCACGACTCGAGGCTCCAACTCGGCTAAGTGGGAGCCCTGCTTTACAGTCAAAGACGTACAAGGGGCTGGGTTTCCCCAGGGGGATTTTAAGAGTTCAATTTTCGATCAACCTCACCTCATATTGGGGCGGTGACACGCTCGGAAATTCTCATTTATAGTTGCTTGATTATCACTAAAAATTAAAGGTGCCCGAGTTTACTATTTTTTGGTACCAAAGCTTGTGAGTTATGATGATGAAATAACATTTCAAAGATATCAAAGTGTCAAGTTTTGCTCGCTTGGGTCCTCGCATGTCTATTTTTAGGGAAAAAAAGGATGATTCTTGACAAAGCGATACCAGAAAATCCACATTTCGGGCGGCGTATATTTTACTGTCTAAATAATGTCTTTACTTCAATTATGCCTCTTATCTTTTATCTCTCTCTCGCTCACTTTGGGCGGGGTGCGCAATGTCATTCCTTGCCTTGGGTAACGAAAAACCTAGATACGCCTCTCCTCTGTACAATGAAATAATCACAGCCAAACACAAGTTTTATATGCAATAACAAAATAACATGAATTAAACTTATTATAATTTAGGACAATTTTGTGAGAAGGATAGAGCTATATTTTGTTATGCGTTTTTAACCAATTCCCCCCTTTCCTTCTCTCGCTCTTTGTTTTACACAATTATTTTTAGAAATCATCCCAGCGTCAGATTAAGTTCTACTCCAACCTGTGATAGTGTGCGATTCAAAAGCTGATAATTAGATTCAATACTACTTTTTTATTTTCAAATCTTGGTTTTGTTTTGGGTCTCTTTTCTTTCTTGTGCGTGCTTTCTCACTAATATCTCTTACTTTTTTCTCTCTTTTTCTTACTAACTTTTTGTTTTGCTTGTTTTCTTTGTTGGGAGGAGTATTTTTTCTTTCTTGTTGGTGCTTTCTATATACTTCTAAATCTTACTGTTTTACAGAAAGTATCGACAGTGGATACTGTCATAGAGGAGACCTGGGTTCTTCACTGCAATACACAACCAATATCTGAGTGTGAAAACAGATGTGAGAGTCAAGGAAGTGCTACGGCCTGCTTACACTGCTGTAGCAGCGATTTTTGTAATGGCGTCGGGGCTATCTACTCCGTCAGTCTTCTAGCTACGGTGTGCGGCAGCTTCCTAGCCATCTTCGTTAGCCGTTTCTGGTAGATAAGCAGTTGATCTTGACACGAAGGGGGGGGGGGGTAGTTAACTGTATTGTTGTACACATGCGGGACATTTAAAAATAATAATAATAAATATAAAACAGAATATGGCCCGGGCGAAATTTTCCAAAGGCGTTTGTAGTCAAAGACATAATAGGGACTTTTAGATTCGCACGAAGACAATGGGGATTGCTACGGTCGACGTCCTTTTAATGCACTGCCTTGAATGGACGTCACACGTATCAGTACACGCAAATCTAAAAGTCCCTAATGGTCCGTATTCTTCTAATTCACTTGAATGAAACCGACCCCCGTGTCTACGGTCATGTTAAACAAAAGGATAACCTTAACCTCTAACTACCTTCTTTCTTTCTTTTTTTATTACAAACCAATTTTAGACAAACGCAGCGTCAGTTAAAATTTTATTAGAATACGGGCCATTTAGTAGGGTTAATATTTTAAGCTACTTTGAATTTTAAAGTTAAGTTTGTGATTACCGGAGGAAAGATGGCGCCCTACTAAGTCAAACCGTATTTTTTTCTCATCGTGGAAAATTCCTGTAAGATCATTTAAAAATGAGTGGAAAGAAAAGACAGATGGACAAAATGGACGTTTCACCAAGGATTTCCCAATACTTCACCCCTTCTGGCTCAATTTCAGGCAGAACAGAGATGGATATCGATGAAAACTCGGACATTCAACTTGAAAATCTCACTCAGCAGTCAGTGCTTACTGGAATCAGCGAAGCAGGCCAGGACTCGCAGGAGTCGCACCCCCAAGCTGTCGGGGGAAAGGAGAGGGAAAAAGACGAAGACGAACCGCGGGCAGAGAAGAAGCGAAAGACCAATGGAGATCAAAAGGTGCAGGCAAGTACTACCACTGAAGATTTACTAGCAAAGCTTCTTGACAGAATGGATCAAATGAACTCAAAATTCAATGACATAGTGACCAGATTAGACTTATCCCTTACTCAGATTGATAACAATAAGAGAGAGATAGAAGAAGTGAAGGAAAAGCAAGAAGGGATTGAGTTTGACATTGGTTCAATCAAAGAGAAATTGCACGCACAAGAAAAGGAGAATGAGAAGTTGCGCGAACGTCTGACAGACCTATCCGCCAGGGGAATGAGAAACACACTTGTGCTCCAAGGCTTTCCAGAGGGTGCTGAGAACAAGAATTGTGAAAATTTGATCCAGTCATTTGCCAAGTCGCATTTGCAGATTGAAGCTGAAGTAATCATCGAAAGGGCACATCGCAGCGGAAGCACCTCATCACCTCGACCAAGGCCGATTATTGCAGCCTTTAATCGGTACTCGACCAAAAGTATGATCCTGGTAAATGCACGTCGCTTCTTGAAGGAGAAACCCTTTGAGCACAATGGAGAGCATCCTATTTACGTGGATGAAATGTTGCCCAAGGAAATTCGTGAACAACGGAAGAAGCTGATTCACATCAAGAAGAAGCTGAAAGAGGAAAATACAAGGAGAGCAGTGTACTTCAAGTATCCTGCTCGCATCTTCTACAAAGAAGGAAAAGACGGGAAGGAGATAGAATACAAGAAGAAATAACTCAAAACGTCAAAGGAAAGAAAATATTATCATTCCACATCGAAATGCCGGAAACATTAAAAAAACAAAAACATGAATAATGTTATAGAGCTGGACTTACCTTGCCTACTTAAAAACAAGAAGAAAAGTGAAAAAGGAATACTTAGATTAGGTTAATGACAAGAACTAAAACTTTTATTTGTTTAATTATTTTTCATGAACTAATTCTGAGAGTGAACTTTTATAGGTGAATATGTGGAAAAAGCACTCAAAGGAAAAAAGGAAAGACCACGATGTAGAGCGCCACCTTGATCTCCCTAAGGCATACAGAAGAACTAGCCTTTGTTATGATTTTTTTTTTGTGTTCTTTGGTTGTTGAACCTGAATGTTTAATATATGTTAAACCTGATCTTATAATGGTGGTATTTTTAAGAAATTCATATCTCAACTATGGATTTGAAGCTGATGACACATAATGTTAACGGATTGGGGGACTTTAAAGCAAGGAAACGTTATTTGAATTATATGCTTAAACAGAACAAAGATATTATCCTTTTACAGGAAACTCATTCTGTAGAAAAGGAAGAATCATTATGGAGAAATCAAGTTAGATCTGATATTATTTTCAGTCATGGAACTTCTAAGAGCAGAGGAGTATGCATTATATTAAGAAAGACACCCGATTTTAAATTGTTAGACTCCATTAAAGATATAATGGGACGATTTTTATTGGTAAAAGTTGAAATTCAGAAGAAAGTTTATGTGATATGCAACATATATGCACCAAATAATGAGAAGGATCAGGTTGAGTTTTTTAAGAAGGTAGAATTGACCATACAAGATAACGTTGAAAATGGGGAAATTCTAATAATTGGTGGGGACCTGGACAGGGCAGGTGGCTCAATGAAAAGCATTTGGAAGCACTCTGTGAATCTTATAGAAAATCTGAAAATATATTTTGGTTTGGTTGATGTTTGGAGAATCAGAAACCCCTGCAAAAAAGGATTTACATGGAGAAGGTATAACCCACTGGTGCAATCTAGATTGGATTTTTGGTTAATCCATGAATCCTTACAGAATACAATTAGTGAAAATGATATCATACCGTGTGTTTTGTCTGATCATGATCATGTTAGTTTGCACATGAAAATTAAGACAAAAAACTCTGGTCCGTCCTACTGGAAATTTAACAATAGTCTATTGAATGATGTGGAGTATGTTAATGCTTTAGCTAATAAATACTCAGAATGGATTGGTGAGTTTACAGATAGTAATGATAAAGGAGGGCTATGGGATTGGTTAAAGTTTAAAATTAGAGAATTTACTGTACCATTTTCTAAGAAGAAGAAATGTGAAAGGGAAGAGAAAAGAAAGGCTCTTGAAAAAGAATTGAACAAATTAGATGACAGGATGGCAGCAGAAGATATAGATGAAAAATTAATGAAAAAGAAAAGGGAAATAGAACAGGAGTTGTTTAAAATATATGACTATTTTGCAGATGGGGCAATCTTGAGGTCAAGGTGTACATGGTATGAGAAAGGGAAAAAGAGTACTAAATATTTTTTGTCATTGGAAAAAGGTCAAGCAGCAAATTCCAATATTGATGTTTTGACTTCAGATGTAGGACGTATTGATAAACAGTCTGAAATACAGGATTTCATTAAGAAATCATATAAAACTTTGTTTGAGAACAAAAATAAGGTGGAAGATGAGGTGAGCAAAGATTACATAAGTCAGAGTAACATCAAGCAACTCACAGACGAAGAAAGAAATTCATGTGAAGGAAATATCACTTGCTCTGAAGCTAGGGCAGAATTGTTAAAAATGGCTAGAAATAAAACACCTGGGAACGATGGGTTAACTGTGGAGTTTTATGAGATGTTTTGGCCTTTGATATCAAAAGAAGTTATTGATTCTTTCAATTTTGCATATGAAAATAGTGTAATGTCTGTGTCACAAAGACAAGGTACAATTAAACTCATCCCTAAGCCTGATAGAGATAAACACACACTGAGCAATTGGCGTCCCATAACTCTTTTAAATGTAGATGTTAAAATACTTTCTAAATGCTTGGCGAAGAAAGCTGCTAAGGTGATAGGAAAGTTAGTAGATAGTCAACAAACTGCCTTTATTAAAGGCAGATACATAGGGGAAGGAATAAGATTAATATCAGACCTTTTACAATATACTAAGGAGGAGAATTTGAGAGGTATTATGCTAGCCCTTGATCTAACAAAAGCATTTGATTCAATAAGCCACAGGTACATGCTAAATTGTTTAGAAGCGTTCAATTTTGGACCATCTTTCATACAATGGGTTAGAACATTGCACACTAATATAAGTAGTTGTGTATTGGTGAATGGATTTACCACTGGATATTTTCCAGTGTCTAGAGGAGTCAGACAAGGTGATCCTCTGGCTCCTTTACTGTTTATACTGAGCTTGGAAGTTGTTCTTACAAGACTTAATAATAATGATAATATTCAGGCTTTTGAATTTAGTGGAAAACAAATAAAGTATACAGCATATGCTGATGACATAATTTGCTTTTGTAGGAATATACAATCAATGAAGATGGTTTTCAAAGTTTTTGAAGAATTCTCAATCATATCAGGTCTTTATTTGAATAAAACAAAAACGGAAGGTATATGGGTTGGGAAAGATAGGCACAATGGAGAAAAAACAAATGATATACATTGGGCAGACAAAAGCATAAGAATTTTAGGCATTCATTTCTCATATGATCAGGAAGTAGTCAGGAAACTGAACTTTGATAAGAGACTGGATGAAATAAAATGTACTTTTTTAAGATGGAAGAATCGGGGGTTAACTTTAATAGGAAAAATTCAACTGTTGAAAACATTTGTTATGTCTAAGATTATGTATATAGTTTCCAATATTGAAATACCCGATGATTTTGTTAAGGAGGTTGAAAAGTTGATGTTTCAGTTTATATGGAAAGGTCCAGATAAGATATCACGGGCAACAATGATTGCAGATTATACTGAAGGTGGTCTTAAATTCCCGAAACTAAAATGCATGATAGAGACACAGCTGGTTAAGTGGATTCAGAGATATTATACAGAATCAGATCATCATTGGAAGTTGTTCTTTGACCACTATAGTAAACGATTTGGTGGAAAATTGATTTTTATGAGTAATTATTCTATGAGCCAGTTGAATTCTCTTGGAATTCCCATATTTTATCATAACTTGTTGTTAGCATGGTCCAAGACAAAGGAGTATAATCAATTTGTTGATGATCAAGGAGCCCAAGCAAGTGTACTTAGTCAAATTGTTTGGAACAATCAATATATTCTTATTGATAATAAATCAGTTTACTGTAAGGCCTTTCATGAGGCAGGTCTATGTTATGTATATATCAACTTTTTGATCTACATGGAAACATTGTGCAATTTAATCTTTGGAAAGCAAGAGGAGTACCAGGTAAATACTACATGATATATTTGGCAATAGTATCGCTAGTCAGGAAGAAATGGGGAAGTTCATTTAATCAATTATTGATACAAATGTTCTTGGAGAAAATAGATTATGAACATGATCAGTCTGACCTTTTGACAGTAGAAATTCAAAAACTAAAAACTAGAAATATTTATGTTGATTTAGTTAGTAAATTGACATGTAGACCTGTCTGTGAACCCCTATTTTCCACTAAATATTGGATAGAAAAGGAGGAATGGCCACAAATGTATCTACTCCCATTTAAATGCACAATAGAAGTTAAGATGAGAGTCTTCCAGTTTAAAATTTTGCATAATATTCTATACACCAATGAGAGACTATTTATCACTTAATTATCTTATTGAAGAGATACATTTATATTCAGAAATCATGAATTTAGTAGTAAGTTTCATAGGTTTTGAAACGTTTATTTGCAAAATCAGACATATAGAATTGGTAATTGCTAAACAAAAGCACAAAGAAAACATGCACTATAGAAAATGGTCCCCTATTGAGAATTTATTTTAATTATCCATAATTATATTTTGATAATGATACAGTTCAAACCACCCGAGACTGATTTTTTAGTTTTTACATCAGGTCTGTTTGTTTGTTTGTTTGATTGTTGTTGTTTTTGTTTTGGGTAATTGTTACAGTGATTCGTATTTGATTATTGTTCTTTTAATGTTATACAATTATTTAATTCTTGTATGATTGTTGTTTTTGTAATGTTACCAAAAAAAATCGAAAATCAATAAAAATTTGGAAAAAAAAAAAAAAAAAAAAAAGTTTGTGATTACCTGTTATTTCATTTATTCGTCCATTCATTAACATGAATGCAGCAGCTATTGTCTTCTTTGAGTGGTCTTGGCCTTACCAGATTGTGTAAGTTTGTGCGGAGAGGAACAGACACGGCCCCTTTGAGGGGCAGTATATATGCCTACTCGTTATTAAAATAGTCACCCTCTATGGAGAAGAGATAACATAACACATAGATAGATAACATTAGTAAATACAAACATAACATTTCTCCTTAAAAATGTTTTTTGACTTTTTGTTTTATCTTGTTGCCAACCCCTACTCGGGTTTTAGTTGTTTTTTAAATGAAATCCCAGCTTTTTATTTGTTACCTAATGAAAAATGAATTATATACGAAGGATATTTATTTCAACTAGGAACCAAATTTATATTGTTAATGTAAAACCTTTATAACCCCTATAAGATTAGAAGCGTTAAAGGGAAATACATCCTTAATAGCAAATAACTCTACAATAAAGCTGGAAGGTCAAAGAAACAGACTGGTTAGAATTTGGAGGAAATCGGACAAATTGAAAGCTGTGATCATTGTACAGATTCGAGCTTCAAATTGGCTGTATCGTTAATGTCACTGTGATGTATTTCCGGAAAACGTTCACATTTGTTTCATTAACAACAAAAATTATGACGGGGGATGAACTTTTTTTAGAGGACCTACAATATTATACTATCCATAATACATTATGAGTAGTGCCCCAAGGGAGAAGGCACTTAGGATAAAAACATAAATTAATGATATATTTGTAGTCGACAAACGGGAAAGTTGTCCCAGACCACGTCACAATCCACAAACAAATTGGCCAATTTGAGATTCGCATAGCTCTAGTGATCTCATATTCGTAAACAATCATAACTGTGTTATTATTGGTCAAATTTATTTCGAATGTTTGCCATTCTGTTTATTTAATTTATCTGATTACATACAAATCTGTTATAATGTCAGTGTAAATAAATGGCAACCGCGCACAGGAAATGTCCTACGAGCATTTAGGACTACTCAACTCTGTTTTATAAGATACAGGTGGTGTTTCAAAAAGATCCTAAGTTGAACTTATCTCTAAGTTTGACTTAACAATTATGGAAAGCCGTGAGCGTCCTTGAAAATACTTTGTAAAAGTTATTTAAAAGGCATAACATGTTCATTCAATCATTCATATTTTCTATTATCATTGGAGATTTCATGTTCTTGATATGGAATTTATGACAAGTCTAATATACTTTAATTTTTGCTTTTGAATATATTTCAATATAAGGCTACAAATGGCTCTCCATTATATTTGAGTCCAACTTAGAGTTTACTTCGACTTAGGCTTTTTGTGAAACACCACCAGGATACAGTAATGCAACACGTATTACAATTACGTCATCTGAAGAAGAAAAGACCTGCCAAGGTTTACCACGACATCATTTCTGAACGATGTTTTAAATAATTGTTGCTTATTATTACTTCAACGCCTGTTATAGGAGATTGTGTTGGTTCAAATTAGATCTTTGTTAGATATATCTTTCTCAGATTTTTTATACAGATAACTCCTTCTCACTTCAACCCTCCTACTCTCTATTCCTCTCTCTTTCTCTTCCTCCATTCATCCATTTTAGCGAAATGTTCATTTTAGACGGATGCATCGCGGCGATTTTTGAAGCTATGCAGTACCAATGTAAACACTTTGGACGAAATTAGATAAAATTGGTATCTAAAGATGGGGGGCCGGGGAGAATTCTGCCCCGGCACTTTCAGGTTTAAAAAGTAAAAAAGAGTCTCCCGAGTGGTCTCGACTTTGAGGAGCCCTGCACATTGAATATCATATAGAAATCAGACATGCAGAAGTTACTGATAAAATAATTTGTAACAATCATAATAATTGTGTTGCATCCCAACCATGCCCGATTAATGCATGCATGCTAAAGGTATAAACTTCGGTGGTAACTTATACAATAATGACGAATCAATAATTCCATTTGATGTATGAGTTGAAAGATGGATCCCCCCGGTTGTTTTAATGTTATGGAGGAGTATTGTTCACGCCATACCTAAAGCTTGGAAACAGAAACTTAGACAAGGTTTTGATAGGAAGAATTGAGTTTTAAACTTATTGAACATAACTTAGAGTTACCGCTAGAAGACATGGCATCCAAGAAATGTTCCAATTAAAAGGATTTTTTTCAAGATTTTGTATTTCTAAACTTAAATATTACATAGTAGCACATGCATAAAATATATAAAATTAAAATGCATTCAAAACAGTTTTAAAACACTTTATAAAATACATGTATATCAATTTACTTATAGTTCTTGACACAAAACGTTCCACTTTTTCCTATGTAATTTTATCAAATTACGTTTAAAAGCAATTATTCTCTCAGTTTTTCAATTTGTTTTTAAACTAAGTTTGAAATGAGCAAATGTAGGTCTTATATTTCTATATTTGGATTTGTTTATACCTAATACTTCTCAAAAGAAATTTATGATGAATATTGATATTACATATAGTGATTAGTAAACTGTACATATCTTACCTTTAATATCGACTTGTGAAATTTAAAGAAGAAATTTCAAGTGGAGAATTAACAGAGACTGTCTTCTAACTATGTATAGATTACAGGAAATGACATTGGGGTACTCAGAACTATGAACTTTTTGTGAAAAGTTCCCTGAAACAATGGAACATATTTTTGGGAGTGTGAGCATGTAAGGCCGCAATGGTCAGAGTTTCAAGCCTGTTATAAATATATTACCAGTACTTATATAACTTTCAATTTTGTGCCTGTATTATTGGGATACAAACGAAATGACACGAATTTGTTTTAGAACCTTTGTTTAATATTAATGAAATATTAAGGATATATTGACTGCTTTGAGAGGCATAGTGGTTTCTATAGGGTCAAGGGCAACTCACAATCTGCTATGACCCCAAGGCGCTTGCGCCGCGGGGTCATAGCAGATTGTGAGTTTCCCGAGACCCTATAGAAACAACTATGCCTCGAATATTAAAAGCAGTCAATATATATTTTATATAACGAAGAAAAGGAAAATGTTGACTCACCCATTTAGGTTTCCATCTCTTTGAAGTCATGAATATTAACACCAACAATAACTTGTGTAGACCTAAGTTAGACCTAGTCTACAGTATGAAATCCAACAAGCTGTGCTCCAGTAGAACAGGGAATACCAAACACGTTTACACGAACAGTAACTTTTGTACAGGATGATATCACCAACAAGCTGTGCTCCAGTAGAACAGTAGAACATGAACAGTAACTTTATAAATTCACAAATTCGCAACATATTTACAGTACTAGTACACAAAATGGCGATCGGTCCTCTGCGCTGGTGGATTCGTCGCCTGAATGCAGCGACCAAAATCGAATTGCACTCAAACACCGATACGGTATCGCGCATCAGTCATCGCACAAAAGAAACTTATAACACGTAAACCAAAATGAGGATCGCAGCAAAATGACGTCACGTTTCACAGCCATGGAAAGCGTGCTATGAAAAATGGATATAAACCGGTAGAGCCGGGAAAAATTACTATGAATTTCAATTAGCGGGCATGGTTAAGAACTTGACTGCATTTTCAACCAATCAGAAGACAGGATTAGTAAAGAATCTTAAAATGAGGTATATAAATATATATATATCATAACAACTACAGGAAATATAAATATCCACATACACATCGTGTAGATGTTTCAAACATTTAATAGAGTTTAATTTTCATCTTGAAAAGCAAGTGACTTTGAAGAATAATTCCATGAGCAAATTCTGTTTTAATTGGCGGGTAGTTAATGTGGTGTAGAAGATTAATATACAATGTAAGTGTTACATTTATTTTTTTATTTTTTTATATATATTTTTTTGTTCTTCTTTCATTTTCGTAAGATAGTAAAACTGTATTTTTCTGTTTCTGTTTTGGTCAAAGAATGTATTTGATTATACCTCGGAGCGAAGCGGTGACTTAAAAACATCCTCATGGGAGGTTAGAATTAAAAGATTATATATTAATGGGCACCTCCCTGAAAGATTTCAAAAGAGCGGTCTGCCCCCTCCCATTAATCCACAGTGGTCAAAATGAAAGCTGACATCTTATCGTCGTCTCTTGATGAGGACCGCTACGATGAAGAGATGAACGACCATGGCGGCGTGGATGAAGCCGACGATGATAAACACCTTCGTGAACGACTGGGTGACATCAAACAGATAACCTAGGAAATGAACATAATATATCTGAAAGTATTTGTCAGGGATTTGCAATGTTAAATGGCAAAGCGTAATTAGTTACAGTTTCGATCATAACCTTAGTGTGCAAGTAAAATTGCGGCATGAAAACAAATCGATCACGCAGCAGATAAAATATACCGTACAGTTTTGACACTGTATATTGCTTCACTG
>JAVYIG010015999.1:0-33149 GCA_035222895.1 Strongylocentrotus droebachiensis | reverse complement strand
ACAATGTACTCTGAAAGAAATGCTTTCTTCGTATTGAATTTAAATGAATGTAAGGTTTTACGTGAATTTATTGAGACTGGGAGTGCATCCGATAAGTGATTTTTTTTTGTCTATCATTTACACTAATGGAAAAAACAAACATACAAAAACCGTTGAAGTTTGCTCATATACAGTCAGACCGCAGCGTCCTTAAATTCGCAAGTGTTTATAAAATTTGTATGCATGAAATCTAGGTCTTGAATGCGAAGTGCGAGAAAACACCCCCAAACTTACAATCCCTAATTCTGTGGAGAAAGGGTGTATGGACATGAAACTTCAAAAAAAGTTAGATTAAATAATGGTTGTATGCACCATGAAAAACAGGTCAGATAAGGGTTGTAAAAATGTCTAATGACAAGGAATTATAGGGAAGAAATTTTGGTAACTGATGTTCGCTTCGTCGGTGCCCTGAATAGAGGATGTGTATCATTAGAACCACTGAAGAGAGGAGGTCACATGAGTAGAAGTCGGTATCTTGGTTAGCTTACGAAGTGTGCCTTTTACACTGCAAAATATTAGTAAATCTTTGGCAGGTGTTTAAAGATAAAGACCAGTTCTGGTCATGCGATTGTATTGTGAAAGAAACGTTGTGGAATCGAATAGAAAAGGTTGATCATCTGGCATATTGGTGTATATTGCAAGGTTCTGGAATCATCAAAATGATAAGAAATTTGGCCCAGTCTTGGTAAAGTTACAAGCACTGTACACAGAAAAATGTATATGGGACTACGCGACACGTGCGCGATATCTATCCGGTCCGGATAGATATAATAATTTACCAATATATCAATTAGTAGGCGGTTTCCCAGCTTAATTTGTATCATCACGTATTAGTCAAAAACATATTCTTTCACATGATTGGTAATAAGAGCTGCCATTTCATTTTTTGAGAGGGGGGCATTCCCAAAACTGGTCGTTACCTTTAAAAAAAGACGTATTCGAGAGTAGGATTTTTTATTTTGATTTTGTTTTTGTTTGTTTTTTTGTTCGTTTTTTGTCGAAATGTGAGATAAAATCAATGATTTTTGGTTATCTAGTGTAAATGCACTGAACTAATGTGTAGGTTTCTACTAAGTACTATACTAGTCTTATTCAACCCTGTCTCCATTGATCTCCGTGAGAGCGAGTACTGAGAACAAGCCCAAGCTTTTAATTTTTATGTGTCAAGTCAACTTGATTTGCAACAAATTAGATTAGGCCTACTTTATATCATACCTTATAATTGAAAGGGTTTGAGATAATTGAAGAAAAAAAAATAGACAGCATCTGGAGTCAGAACTGAAGTTTGAGTCTTCACTCTATTGATTTCTTATTATAAACAGCCTCTGGAACGATGATACCAAAATTTGAACAAAAAAATTTAAATCATCGGGAGCGGCAGGAGTGTCAAGTCTGACAGACATGAGCGCTATATAAGAACCCACTATTATCATTATTATGGTGTATTATTATGGTGAACTTTGTACATAAAAAGCATTCACCGATGCCAGCACGTACACAAAAGAAATGCGGTCATGCAAAGCCAGAGAGTTCAATGAGAATCCCTATAGGGGGTACTCCAAATGAGTAATGGGAGATACCCCAGAAAGGAGGGAAACAATTTGTCATTAGGGACTTTTAGATTTGCATGTTGACATAGTGGACTGCTACGTGTAACGTCCTTTTAAGGCACTGGCGGTATAAAAGGACTTCACAGTGCCTTAAAGGACGCCACAAGTAGCAGTTCATTTTGTCAACGTGCAAATCTAAAAGTCCCTATTGGCTGGAGAAGCAGGGCACCGTTGCACCACATAATCCCTATTAACTTTAAAGCATATAAAATTCCAACTTACAACATAATGAAGAATATAATAACTATTGGAAAAATTGCAGATAAAAAACTTGCAGTCAGATTTGACGAAATTGATTAAGATGGTGACCAATGACCACAACATGCAGATACTCGATTAACAAAAATGTCTTTGTTCTCATTCAGCTATTCCATTCATTTCTACACTAGCCTACAAACTGCATATTGGCATACCGTATTTTCCTGCGTTAAGGCCGCAGCGCCGTATAGGCCGCACCCCCTATTTTAACATTTTGTAGACACACAAAAATGATAATAATTTTTTTCTAAATATTTTCAAAAACTTTTTTGTTTTGCTTTTTTGCCGACACCATAGGCAGCAAGCCAGATGGTCTCTTATTTCAGCTTTCTCTCCAGGCGCCAGTCGATGGTGTATTGCGCAATAGCTTGGCACGATTGGTGCGAGCTGCGTGGATTGAGGTTGCTTTAGCGGTGGCACAAACTTATAGATCTAGATCTACCGGTACTTTTTGGTTGGTAAGTTATGAAGTTTATTTATGAGATTGACAAAACTTCATGTCAACAATATAACCAGAATTGTCGGTAAGACATGTGTGGAGTTATTCTATAAATGTCATTGTACTTAGGTTGGTCCCATATATGTACAAATACCGATTTTGACTGTTGTTGCGCATGGGCCGCACCCAACCTTTTTGATATTTTCTCTTCCGAAAAAATGCGGCCTTTAAGCTGGCAAATACGGTATGCCATAAAATTTGAGGGGATTACTCATGAGGTAATTATAAGAGATGCACCCGCACGATACATATATAGGGCGTGGCAATGGTCGACCATCATATAGACTATGTTATAGACAAATAAAGTAGTGGCATTAAACAATCCCAACGTCGCAGTCATTGCTAATTTCTCGTTATTGACAAGGAATTTTGATTTTCATCATCCTTGCAAGCTGCCAAGGCTGTAAAAACAGAAATGATACTTTCGTAAAATAGGAAACCACCATTCGCTCCAATGAGATCCGCACAGTCGCACTTCATAAGTTTATTGCATCACACGCATTTGTTTTCTTCTTCTCACCATCCCATAGTATAGACGCTATACACGCAAGCTTGTGGGCGTTTGGAGATATTTTGCTCATGTGACCTAGCTATGACACGTTGACGTCATATGACTCCAGTGGCTAATTACAAACTAACTTATTATAGGCATCGTTTAACAATGTTAAATCTGAGATACATTGTGTTAAAAAAATTGCGCTTCAAAATGATCACAATTAAAGTGCCTCAAAAAAGAAAAAATCTTTGAGTGACTGGTTTTACCATACCGTACTCATTTTCCCTAATGGTCTGTAGTGTTATAAAAACCGTTAGAAAAACGCCAAATTAAATTTTGATTTCCACTCATAAATATCTTGATAATCAGACAGGCAATCGGCTTGTAAAAGTCATGGGGTTACTGACTGACCTAAAGGTTTATGATTATCATTGCAGCATGAGCTAAATCCTGGATTTTGTTTCAGAGTCTGAGATAAAGTTACCCAATCCCTTAAAGATTATAGAGGTTTTGATTTATTTTATATCCATTTATAAGCATTTCCACCAAGTTGAAGTATTGTCTTCTATATGATATAAAACTTGTAACTATACCGTAAGTATACGGTTACCCAGGGGTCATTTTGTGAGAGTTTGCAGCACCATGCGCACCACGGCTGCCACGCCTAGCATATCTGCAAAACGGCGCTCAAGTCGCCGGCCACTAGCTGCACTATGGGTGTAATTTCAGCAACATTCGGATATGTCAGGCCAGGCCCACCCCTGCAAGTTAAGGGGCATACTGTATTGCCACTATTGTTATTAGAGTATAGCATATTAGTGTCAGATTTGTGTTATTTTTGTGTGAATATTATTTGATTATGTTTGAACCATAAACATCTGATGGGGTATAGCCATATTTCTTGGTTTTTTTAATCATGACATGTTGCATTGTAACTCAGATTCTATAATTCCCGCCGAGGTATGGCACGACATGCACCAAAATGCACCATGATTATTATAAGTAAATGAATGCCATATCTCCCTTACCGAGGGAGCCTGGGAGGGGGATACAAACCATCCTCCTCTGGCTCCGCCCCAGCCCTTGGTCGCTTTTCTCCCTCGGGACTCGGTCTTGACTTTATGTTACTGAATCATACATGTATTTTGCATAATATGGTTATGATGGAACTGTGTATGACACTACTAGTATTTCTTTGTATTTACACCCTATATACACCATCAGAATAATCTCAATAAGATATTTAATTGGCTTTAATTCATAAACCCTTTAAATGTGTATTTTGTCTCTCTGCAGCACTAATGGCGACACCCTCCCCCCCCCCCCCACTCCCTTCCCTTCCTGGATATAAGCTTGATCTTCAAATCCATTTCAGTCACTTTTATCTTTGGATAAAGTTCAGTATTAAATCGCAAGAGTCAAGTCAGGAGGCAAATAAATGGATAAGAGGGAAAAGTGAACCATTTTATGTACCCGGTACATGCATTCATGAATGTCACACTAATATGAGTAATTTACTCATTGTAAATAGCCAATTATTGTTTTACTCTTGAAACTAAATTAATTTATAACTATCGCTGTAGAACGTGTATTTAAATTCGTGTCATGTTTATATTATATCTTTTGTTTCTTTTGGTGGTGAATAAATAAATTCAATTCAATTCAATTTTGCGATCACTAACGGGACAACAAACTAGATTAACAGAGGACATGCCTCTACAAGGACATTTGGCCTTATTTTTTAGTTCCCTCTTTTCATTTTCTTAAATATTGCAAATGCTTATCATTGTATATACATTTGTATTGTTTTTATTGAAAATGGAAATGAATAAAATGAATTTGAATTTCAATTTGAATTCAATTTGCATAGTAAACAGCAGAATTCCCCCTTTTTTGTAAATTACAGGATGTCTTGCTGGGGTTCAACATTCATGTACCTTTACAGTGGACCAAGTTTCTGTCGAATAAGAAGAACATCTTGCACCATGGATGGATTCTGCCTTCTCTATCTGCTCCTGATTCTCCTGATGAGATCTGGTGATGTTGAAACCAACCCTGGACCAGACAGGTCAGTCTATATGTATTTGAAGCTAATTTCCAGTTCTTTATTGCAACAGTAATGAGCAGTAGGGATATTAAGAACTTTTCTTACTATTAAACCATAACACCACATACATGCATGCCAATTTTTCTTGTGTCTGCATGCGTCAATATACCTTTAAATAAATCTGATCAGTTCATGTAGCTTACAGAGATGCCAACTGTTCCGTTTTT
This sequence comes from Strongylocentrotus droebachiensis, assembly GCA_035222895.1. NCBI lineage: Eukaryota > Metazoa > Echinodermata > Echinoidea > Camarodonta > Strongylocentrotidae > Strongylocentrotus > Strongylocentrotus droebachiensis. The sequence goes on along the minus strand of JAVYIG010015999.1, from coordinate 27,973 downwards.
GCCGTATTTGTCCCGTTTTTTCACTATGAATACGGCAGTACGTTTTTTGTATGTTTTGTTACGTTTTTTTTTTTTTTTTAGTGACGTTTTTCTTAATTTCTGATCATGGGCCTTGTGTCGTAAGTGTATTATGCACCTACATCTTCAAACGATGCACGCAGAATGGTGATACGGGCCCAAAACTGCGCACATTGCGAACAACCCACATGTAATGCATGCACGTCGCGCTCCGATCCGAGTATGTATATACATGGTACTGCCATTTTTTTTAAGCTGCTCGATTGGGCAATATGTTAAGGTGAGAGATTTTTTCAAAAATACTGTTTTTTTTTCCCAAAATACTGTTTTTTGCTCTTAAGAATACTTTTTTTTGTCAAAGAAGGTTGGCATCTCTGAGCTTAATTAAATCAGGTAGGTATGCGCATGAAGCTGCAGGTACTGACAGCTTGTGCTCAACTGTTGGAGCTAGTGTACATATTTGTAGGCTGGAGTAGTTTATTCTTACATGTAGTTAATTAGTTGTACAGTCTGTTTTGCCGAAATACTCATCAGGGAGGTTGCCAATTTGATGTCTAGCTAGATAGGACGGATACCTTAGAGCTGTGTGATAAATACTTAGTTTTGACGGCCTAATTCCATTTGGACTGAGATTTTGAAAGTGTTGGCTGAAAGAGTGTAACATGCTGAGCTTCAAGAGACTGAGGAAATCGAGTTCAGAAGAAAAACCCGACGAAATGGAAAACAAATTTGCGTTTATACCAAATTCTGTGCCCCGAGTGATTAAATACAAGAACGGCCCTAAAGACGCCCCCGGTCCCTTGAAAACGATCAGATTGTCAGATATCAACACCACCGACAACACATGAATAATAATAGTAACTGATAAAAACAAATGCACATGAACTATAATATTACTATGATGGAGTTACAGGACATTCATAACTATAGCAACGGTCCAGCCTTTCAGCAACATCAACATAATAATTAATGTTGAACCGACACTAAGCGATGATTGACTGATGTTGTAAGACCTAGTCAGCCATAATGTTTACATCATGCTCCTTTGTTATTACGCCATAGGAATGTATGTTGGCGAACGAACTATTGCAAAACAGCAATGTTCGTTTTTAAAGGTTTATTTTGTTGAATGCCGTTGGTTTTTTTTTTTTTTTATTTGCCTACAAATATAGGCCAGAAAAACAATTCACAAAGACTGTTGAACTTGTGTAAATTGTATTTTAGGAAGATAATTCATGCTAACTTTCCCCCCAAATATTGCTCTGTCATGATAAAAGAACATACAATTGTATCTAACGTGTTTAATGGATGAGAAAATTGACTTTAAAATCTGTTCTCTTAATGTAAGAGGACTTGGGAACTCTTTTAAAAGACGTTGTATTTTTAATTGGATAAGAAACACAGATTTTCACGTTATTTTTTTACAAGAAACGCACTCCACAGCAAATTCAGAAAAAATATGGAGTCATGAGTGGGGTTATAAAATCATTTTTAACCACGGTCGATCTGATAGTGCAGGAGTGTGTATGTTATTAAAACCTTCAGCTACCTTTGATGTTTTGAATACTGTTAGAGATGACAAAGGTCGAATATTATTGGTCACTTTAAAAGTCAATGAAACCATGATAACTCTCGCAAATATATACGGCCCAAACAATGACGATGGCAGCTTTTTCATTGATTTACATAACCTATTATCAGAACACGGGGAAGAACCGTATATAATTGGTGGAGATTTTAACACAGTTATGGAGGCCAAATTAGACAAATTTCCCAAATTGTTACAAAATCACCCTAAGTGCTTTAAAGCCATTACTGATATAATAAACGACTTTGAATTGATTGATATATGGAGATCTTGTCATTCCACACAGTTGAAATATACATGGATGTCCCATGACTTTAAAATTGGAAGCCGCATAGATTACTTTTTAATTTCACAAAGTTTGATAACATCAGTTTTGAAATGTGACATTGACTTTGGTTACAAAACAGACCACTCACTGATCTCTCTGTTTTTAATAAAATCAGTAGCTAAACGGGGACCGGGATTTTGGAAATTGAATACTTCTTTATTAGCAAATTCAGATAATATGGAGAAGATCAGGAGTGAAATTAACACAGTTTTATTAGAAAACAAAGATCAGGAGCCAAAAAAGACCTGGGAGTTTTTAAAGTTCAAAGTAAGACAAAAGTTTACACAAATTGCAAAAGAAAAGAAAAACAATCGCCAGACAAAATTAAAGCAATTAGAAAAAGAAATAAATAAGTTGAATGATGCAAACAATGTTGTCAATGACCAGCAACTTCTAAACGAACTAAAAAGTAAAAAGAGTGAATTTGAAGAATTACAAGAAGAAGTTGTGCGTGGTACCATTGTGCGTACCAAGGCTAAGTGGATTGCTGAGGGTGAACGCAACACTAAGTATTTTTTCAATCTAGAAAAAAGAAACTTTCAGAAAAAATGTATCTCAAGACTACGGACTGAGAACGGCGTTGTAACTGATGCAAAAGGTATTCTTGAGGAAGAAAGGTCTTTTTATAATCGTTTGTATTCATCGAATATCACAGGTGCTAGATCTTTTGCGCCTGTAGACGAGTTGAACTTGCCTGTATTAGATTTGAGAGACAAAAGTTGTTTGGGTGAAAAGATATGGGAAAAGGAATGTTTTGAATCTATTTTAACTTTTTCTAACGATAAGTCACCAGGCTCTGACGGTCTCCCTATTGAATTTTACAAAGCCTTTTGGCCCGAAATAAAGGAACTGTTATGTTCCGTTTATAATAGTTCTTTTTCGGAAAAGTCTCTCCCTAATTCAATGCGACGAAGTGTTATTACGTTGCTTCCAAAAAAGGGTAAGGACCTGTTATCTCTTAAGAACTGGCGTCCAATATCGCTCCTGAACAGTGACTATAAAATTTTAGCGAAGCTTCTTTCTTTACGTATTCAAAAGGTTTTACCAAAACTGATAAGCAATGACCAGTATGGTTTCCTCAAAGGCCGTTTCATTGGAGAAAACATACGTCTATTCATTGACATTCAAAATTTCTGTAGAGCACATCATATCGAAGGCGTGGCTTTGAGTATTGACTTCGAAAAGGCGTTCGATATGATTGACTGGGAATTTTTATATTACGCTTTGAACATTTTTGGTTTTGATCAAGCCTTTATCCAATGGGTTCAACTGTTATATTTCAATATTGATGGGTGTGTAATAAACAATGGATTTTCTTCAAACCCCATCGAAATACAGCGAGGAGTAAGACAAGGGTGCCCATTATCTCCATATTTGTTCATCGTAGCGGTCGAGCTCCTCGGCTCTTTAATTCGACAAAATAAATACATTATAGGTTTGAAAGTTCACGATATGGAGATCAAAATCAGTCAATATGCAGACGACACAACTATTTTTCTTGAGCCAAATGAACTAAATATTAAACGTTGTATGAAAGTCTTGGATGTTTTTAGAGATATGTCTGGGTTGAAAATTAACATTGAAAAGTGTAATATAATAAGATTGGGGGATTTTAAACAAATATTGTGTCGTGATATCCCATTTACATGGCCGTCGGATAATTTCATGTACTTAGGAGTTAATATCCCTATCAACAATTGCCTGAATTTTTATGAACTCAACTTCAAACCCAAACTTAAGGATATTAAAACAACCTTAAATATTTGGAACTGCAGAACCCTTACGCTTTATGGAAAAATTGTTATTATAAAATCCCTTATCATTCCAAAACTGACCTATCTCTTGAGCACTATACCCAACCCTCCTCCGTCCTTTATTGTGGAAATTCAGCAATTATTATTCAAATTTTTATGGAGTAACAAAAATGACAAGATCAAACGTTCCCTACTTTACAATGAATATAACGAAGGGGGTCTAAAAATGCTCCATCTGTCATCTTTTAATGATGCAATGAAAATTACATGGGTTAAAAGATACCTTGATTATCAAAATGAAAGTAAATGGAAAATCTTTTTGAAATCATCTCTCAAAAAGTTTGGCGGAGACCACTTTTTTAAGTGGAATATTTGTTCAAAGCACATGGTTTTTAATGAAAACATAGATCCATTTTGGAAGGATGTTCTTACTGCGTGGTGTCATTACAAGTACTGTAATCCAGTTAAGTTTAAGGAAATCATTTCACAACCCTTATGGTTTAACTCTCACATTTTGATTGATGGTAAACCGATTTTTGTTGAAAGGTGGTTTAAAGAAAATATGATATATATAAAAGATATATTAAACCATGATGGGTCCTTTATACCGTTTGATCAAGTGTTACAGAAGTATGGTTCAGATTCATTTCTAACCTATTTTTCAATATTAGCTGCCATTCCTAAGAATTGGAAAGATACTATAAAGCATGGTGACTGTAAACATGATGTTTTATTGTTGTTGAATGCAAGCGATATTCTTTTGAATGACTTCCTAAGACTGAAAAAAGTTTCAAAATTATGTTACCTTCTTTTTTTGAAAAAACATACAATTTCAATATCAGAAACAGATCACCAAAATAAATGGCAATCTGATTTATCAGTTGATTTGAACAGCTCGTTAATATGGAAAAATCGTTTCTCTTTGATTTACAAATCTTCAAATGAAAATAAAATGAGAAATTTCCAATTTAAGTTCATTCACAGGAAAATTGCGACTGAATATTTGCTATGTAAAATGGGGATTCATGAATCTCCTGATTGTAATTTCTGTGAAACCTATCCACAAACCTTATTACATCTCTTTTTAAAGTGTGAGATTGTGTGTAAATTCTGGAACGAAATATTTTCTTGGCTTAAAGATAAACAATTTCGACAAAACATGTTCTCTGAGGAAGAAATTTGCTTTGGACTTTAATGATTAATAATTTTTATTTAGTAAACACAGTTATACTCCATGCTAAATATTTCATTTTCTCTTGTAAGATACAGAACACGATTCCCAAGTTTCAGCCTTTCCTAGTTTCTGTTAGACATTTAGAAAGAACAGAACGTATTATTGCTTTCAAAAAGAATCGTCTCGAATTCCATGAGAAAAAATGGCAAGTGTTTAGAGACTGAAAAAGTAGGTGTTCATTTTTTCTTTTAATCTCTCCTGTACTGAACGTTTGTTTTCTATATTTGCATATTTTATGATTGATTTAATTTTGATGTTTCATGCATGTAATTATTTTCTTGACATGTAAAACTTGTGAATTGTGAAATAAAGATGGAAAAAAAAAAAAAAAAAAAAAAAAAGAAATACTCATCAGCAACTGAACTAAACTTTATAGGTGCTGAAATTAATGTACAGTAGGGGTTACAACACAATAAGAGATACTCAATCAAATATGTTTTTATTACAGGATTGTCAGTGAGGAGGAATTCATTAAGCTGTCTAAGCTGATTGAACCTAGCTACTACAAAGAGGTGGGCGTTAACCTGAAGATCCCCAATGCGGAGCTTGGTCAAATCATCGTGCAGCATTTGCTAAATACTAGTGATGCATTGATGACAGTGTTTACGAGATGGAGAGACAAACAGCCTCCGGGCACAGACATCAGGGCTCTTCTTGCAGAAGGATTGAAAAATAGTGACTTAGGGTCCCTCTCTGGTGAACTACTCGCTGGCAGTCTAGTCCCAAACAGGACAGGTGAGAATAAAAAGGAAATCATGTAGGCTTCCCACAGGAAAGCCTTTACTGCAATTAATAATGTACCTATTGCTTTTGCAGGCAGCAAACAAACGCTGTTTTGCCTCTTTCTCGTTTGGTACAAATGGGGTTATATAGCAGGACATCCCAGTAGATTAACAGCCCACGAGACTGATACTGCCGGTCTGTTAAACCCTAAAAATAGTTGTCAGAACACCCACGGGATCGACATGTTGGTCTTTTGGGCTGTTAGTCCATGGGTTGTTGGTCTTGTAGGTCTTCTGACAACTTTTCAGAAGGTTCGCTAGACAGATATTGTTGGGCTCTTGTGGGCTGTCGGTTGCATGGACTGTGGAGGTTAATACATGGTTACAGACTCATGTGAGGGAGATAATTATATTAGTTTTACATGAAGCTATAAAAGGATTGTGATTCAAATTTCATGTTTGTACCACCGCATATTAAGCCCAGCCACTTTCTGACCTTTTTTTTTCAAGTCGTGCTCATCTTTTGACACTGTAACATTATGGTCGTACCACTACTGAGTATTTTATCTATTGTGACCTTATGTCAGCCCCAGCATGGAGAATTTCTGATATTTGTGTACAAAAAAAATAATAGCTACATTTATCTAAGGGCTTTCCATATCACGTGGAATTATTTTTATGCCTCCGCTACAAAGTAGCCGGAGGCATTATGTTTTCGGGTTGTCCGTCCGTCTGTACATACCATACATACATGTACGTACGTCCCGTTCTCGTGATCGCGTTATCTCAAGAACCAATTGATGGATTCCCGCCGAACTTGGGTCATGTATGTATCTTGCAGAGCCAATGAACTGAATAGATTTTGGGGTCACAAGATCCAAGGTCAAAGGTTACAGGGCTCATTATGTATGCAAAAATAGCCTGGATCACGTTATCTCAAGAACCCATTGATGGATTCCCGCCAAACTTGGGTCATGTATGAATCTTGCAGAGCCAATGAACTGATTAGAGTTTGGGGTCAAGAGATCCAAGGTCAAAGGTATGCAAAAATAGCTTGTGAACCCGCTATCTCAAGAACCCATTGATGGATTCCCGCCTAACTTGGGTCATGTATATACCTTCCATAGCCAATGAACTGAGTAGATTTTGGGGTCACGAGATCCAAGGTCAAAGGCCACAGGGCTCATTATGTATTAAAAAAAAACTTGTGATTGCTTTATCTCAAGACCCCATTGATGGATTCCCGCCAAACTTGGGTCATGTATTTATCTTGCAGAGCCAATGAACTGATTAAATTTGGGGGGGGGGGGGGTGGGGGGTAACAAGGTCAAAGGTCACAGGGCTCATTTTGTATGCAAAAATAGCTTGCTTCTGTTTTTGTTTGTAAAATTACTCCATGGCGGAGGCATCATTTTCGACTGCGCTTTTACTTTCACGGGCAAATGTGGGGTAGAAGTAATTTTTAGCTGTGTTTTGTGTGTGAATTTGAAAACTGATTTTCAAAGATTATTCAACAAGTTCGCATCTGAAGAAAATGTCGAGCTGCTTAAAGAGAAGGTTCATTGATTTAAAAAACTAACTTTAATGTCATTAGTGCAAAGGTGACACTTTGATTGGCCAAGGTTACCAAAAGCCAATGCTTGGAAACAATTGAAGAGATGATTATTAACAATTACAAAACACTTAGATACAGCCCCGACATAGCACCCGAAAAGCTCCCCGGTCGCTGCTGAGATATGACGTCACATGTTGAACATGATGTGCACAAGCAGACGATGCCCCATTACATCTCACACAATTTCAGTGCCTGTTTTGTCATCTTTTCTTCAGTTATTTCTCTTACTTCAATACCCTCAGGCGAAATGTTTAAACTATTGCCTCACTCTAAACCCGTGCATGGTATTATTTTGACGAAAAATGCAAGGATAAAAAAAAAATGGGAATCCGTCGCTTGTAAACAAAATAAGACGCCATTGTATTTTCAGCTGCATACACCGCATCATGTTCGGCGTTTCAAGAGGAAACAAATGACGTCCATGCTATCATTCCGGAGGTTTTTAATTTGAAGTGTGGTTTCTTTGATTGTTCATTAACCCATATCCTGTGTATCTACAACAAAAAAAAATAATAGTTATCAGAATAGGGGTTATATCCCTTTTTGAACGGTGTAAAATTCCATCACATAATATATACACTAAACTCATTATAATTTGAGAAATAAAAGCATTGCAATTATGTTCATTCTTTATGGGATGTCGTCTGCTTGGGCAGGGTTGGTTCATATTGAGACGGCATGAAAACATTGTTATTTTTCCGGCGAACCTCTTACATATCCCAGATGCTATGGAGGTTGTTTTATTTGTATTTTTATAAACCACCCGATATGTAGTTGACCTAAAACTTGCATGATGGCCATCTGTTAGCTTACCAGTTTCTAGTAATACGTTATTTGCCATATTTGTGATTTTCTATGAACCCGCACTTTAATGTGCAAGTGTCTGTTGGCCCAAATGGACTGTGGATCTGTCGAGGCTGCAGAGTCGATGACAATGCTGGCAAAGATGTTGGTGCTTTCATAAACAAGTACATTTCGGTGTGTAGCAGCAGTGGATGAAAATCATGTGTGCAAGAAAACACACATGTATTTATGTTTATTTATTCATATATTAGTATAAACAGTAAAAAGTAGAATGTGTACAGGAAGACACATTTCTAAAACTATACATAAATACTTCCAAAGATGTTGGTCTTTCATAAACAAGTACATTTCAGTGTGTGGCAGCAGTGGATGAAAATCATGTGTGCAAGAAAACACACATGTATTTATGTTTATTTATTCAGATATTGTTTCTTTATTAAATTTTCCAGCAAAGTGTAAGTTAGTTTGTAACTTTGTAAAACTCAGATTAAAACATGGAGATACAGTGAGTTCAAACATTCATGTATTTGAATTGTTTAAATTTCTTGTCAGATTTGATCTCAGTTCAGACTCAAAAAATGGATACAAACATACACTTAGAACAATCCCCAGAACTGAAACAGGAATGAAGAGCATATTCTTTGAAGTGGACCAGTTTTATAGATACAAAATTTGTAATAGACTATGATTTAAACCTGTTGCATGCAAAAGTGTCTGGCTGTCTTTTCCTGTGTCAGTTTCGGTCCCTTCTTTGGTTAGTCAACAGACCACTTTGTGCCCGGGACCACCTGTACAATTTGTCAACAAACTTCAGATTGCTAGCAGGTTTACAGGTACCGGTAGTTCAAAACCAACTTCGTCAGCTGGGAAGCACAGAGTGTTGTCTCAACACAACATTGCAAACCATGGATTATTATGAGGTGAAAAGATATGAATGGAATGATGATGCTGCAACATATGTATTAAAGCATTAAAAACTGAGAAACAAAAGTCAAAAGAGGGCTGGAAAAAAAAAGGGAAAAAAAGTTCAAAACTTAAAAATATTGGCCCAAAGAGGGCGACAAAAACAAAATTCTGACCGACCAACCCATGTTTTGGCACCCAAAGGGCAATGCAACAAGTTTTTATTTTAGGCCTTAGGTTGATTGTTGTAGTATGCTGGAGGATACTTTGGATTCAACAGCGTTGAGTCGCCGCCACATTACTGCCATTCCTTGACGGATTTCCTTCAAATTTTGTATGGAGGTGTATCTTGGTAAAATCTACAAGCCTATAGATTTTGGTGATGCTGCCCCCAGTGTTCCGCCTTGTATCGGGTCAAAGGTCATATTTTGATAGATGTCTTGTGTGCACTCTAGTGTGCGGTCTATCTAAATCATTTCTTGACAGATTTATTCAAATTGTGTATGGAAGTGTATGTTGGTAAAATCTACACACCTATAGTTTTGGGTGGTGCTGCCATCAGTGTCCAATGTTATATAGGGTTGAAGGTCATCTTTCGCAGGATGGCGTGAGTGCACATTGCTGACCACATTTCTTGATGGATTTCTATCAAATTTTGTATAGAGATGTATCTTGGTACAATCTACACATCTTTACGTTTTGCTGATGCCCTCATTGTTCCATCCTTTATAGGGTCAAAGGTTAATTTGTCCCTTTTGTGCGCTCTTATTGCCACATTTCTTGACGGATTTCTTTCAAATTTTGAATGGAGGTGTATCTAAATTGGTCAAATTTACACATCTTTAGTGTTTGGTGATGCTGCCACCTGTGTTCGTCTGTTATAGGGTCAAAGGTTATATTTTGGTGGGTGTCTAGTGTGCACTCTGCAGGTCATATTTTGTGACGGATTTCTTTTAAATTTTGTATGGAGATGTATCTTGGTACAATGTACACATTTTCACTTTTGGGCAATGCTGCCCTCATTGTTCCGTCCTTAAAGATAAACTCCAGTTCTTGTAAAAAAAAAGAAAATTAATTCTCACAGAATCAAACGAAACTTACACTGAATGTTCAAGATTACAAATAAATGACATGTGCCAAACAATTTTGGAAGAAAATGTATACTGGCTGAGTAATGAGCATAGAAAGACAAGGAAATCAAGGTAGTACTAGCCCCAACACCATGTGTGTTGTCCCATATATAGATTTCTGTGTACAGTGCTTGTTACTTTACCAAGACTCGGTCAAATTTATTATGATTTTGATGACTCCAGAACCTTGCAGTGCACACCAATACTTACATGCTACATGATCAACTGATTCTGATCCTTTCCACACCTTTTCTTTCACAATGCAATCGCATTACCAGTACTAAATTTTATCTTTAATAGGGTCAAAGGTCATATGTAAAATCTACACATCTTTATTGTTTAGTGATTTTCTCCTAGTCTTGACAAGAGTCTCTTCATGTACGTCATCCTTTTGTTTTAGGGAGGGGGGAGGGGATCTTTGTCCCTTCTTAGAAGAAAAATCGCTGTAAGTGCTGGGGGATACATTAGCATTGCGCGGCAATGGGGATTGCGATATTTCTAGTGTAGAAATTAGACTGCAAAGACAATTACATGTAAATTATCACCTGTTCTAATTGAATTTTGGTCTAGAGATCACCCTCAAACAGCAGAACTAAAAACATGAAAGTGTAAAGTTGACAAACGATTAATACATCAGAAAGTAGTTGATATGTTTGTGTGTACGTAATGTTATTAATATCTTCTAAAGAAACATTTTGATATTTTTTATTTTCATATTTGGAAGTAATTGTCACATTTATGTTATTAAATTTAAAGGTGCACCTGCTACAATGCCAGGGTCAGAGACCCAATCACTTTCTCCTGACCTGATCAAGAGATGTGCAGATGATTTCAAATTCAAGTACCGGACAACTTTCTGTAAGATCAGAGCTGATCCTCTCGACCCTGATTCCATTGTACCATTCAAAGACATGTACACAAACCTTGTCCTGGAAGAGGAATATCGAAAAAAAAGCAAGCGGAAACTTGAGTACAGTGATCTCTTTAAACTTGAAGTCAATGGAGAGTTCCCCAAGCGGATCATGGTTGAGGGAGAGGCTGGGGCTGGAAAGACAACATTCTGTGCTAAGATTGCCTGGGACTGGATAACTGAAAATCCTGTTATCCCAAAGTTTGTGTGGGTACTTGTTGTCCCTTTTCGTGAATCCAAACAATACACGATCGGTGAGATTGCCAAGTCGTATTTATCCAAGGACAACCCAGCAACAGCCCGCCAGATCACAGAGTACATCCGGTTAAATCCAACAAATGTATTCATTGCGTTTGATGGATTAGATGAGTTTGATGGCAAGGTTGTACAGCAAAGGAAAGCTGGTTCAAAGTCAGAATGTCTCCAGCCACAGTCCTCTGATCAAACAAACGGAAGAGGAAGTTCTTCAGAGAGAGGTGAAATTGTACTGGAAGACATTCTTAGTTCAGATGAAATTGCCACTTGCCCGGTGTTGGTGACAAGTCGCCCATGGAAGGTCACAGAAATTAGATTGGATGTTCGTCTGAGGAAACTGTACACTTTCATGCATGTGGAAGGTTTCAGCAAGGAGAATGTGGAGGTTTACATTCACAAGTACTTTGAAGACGATGTGGCCACAGCAGATCAGCTCATCCAATTAACCAAAGCCAATGACATAATATCTAAGAATATGGCCCCGTATCCTATCTACATAGCCATGCTCTGTCTTATGTGGAGAGAACTTGGTGACAAAAAACTAGATAAGTTTAAATTATTTCAAACTTTTTCTCAAATATTTGATGCGATGTTTGAATTCCTGAAGGTTCATTATATTCAGAAAGAGATAACAGATTTAGGCAGCCTATCATTCGAAGCCTATCGCTGTCAAATTGAGAAGCTCATGGAACCAGTTGCCAAAGTTGCTTTCATCGGGCTACAAGAAAACACCCTTATTTTCAAAGAAGGTGTTTTTGATCAGTGCTCAGACTCCATGGAAACAGCTTGCAGAGTAGGGGTGTTGTCTCAGGAGAAAAAAGTGTCATCTATATTTGATAAGAGCCGTCCATTCCTGCAGTCTACTATCTTCTTTCCACACAAACTCTTTCAGGAGTACATGGCCGGGGTCCATCTTGCTTCCCTATATGAATCAGATCACAATGAATTCAACAGGCTGATTCATCAATTAGTGCTGCCTAGGAAGGAAGAGTTTAGATATCTCCTGTACTTCACTGTGTCACGGGACAAAGCCATTGCCCAGCATGTCATGAAATGCATGGTACAGGGTGACACCCCAAGCAACGAGGAGCTGAGATTCTTGGTTGATGTATCCTTTGAGAGTCAGGACCTAGATACAGCAGCCTTGGTGAGAGGTGGAATGTCATCATTGCCATTACTGACAGTACACACCGTAGCAGGTTATATTTTCTTTGGGCTATATAAAGATGTGGTAAGTTTGATATCTTACATACATTAATAAGTATTATTACTTAAAGGGGATGTCCACCCTGATATTTAGTTGGTTTGAATAGAAGGAGAAAATGAGAAGAAAAAAAGGTCAGTGACAGTTTGAGCAAAAAATGATTAAAACTTCAATCAAACTTTCAATAATTTGTATCTCTCATATTTCTGCTTTGATTAAAACCAACTTAATATCAGGGTGCACTTCCTCTTTAGTTGCAAATCTATCAGGCATCTATAAACATGCTCTTAAGAGTGGGCCTTTATAATGCCTATTTTCCACTCTCTAACATACATGACCTAATACCTGATAATCTGTGATATAATCAAATCAAATCATTTAATTTCTAATTTTAAACAAGACCTATAAAATCAATTACAAATTATTTTGGTAAATAAAAGTGGCAAGGACATAAAGAGGATTATACATAACCAAATTGAAATAGTAACAAAATAATTCATACACAAAATAACATTTAGGAGAGAAAGAAAGAGAAGAGAAGGAAGCATTAAAGGCATCGTTTAACAATGCTAATCTGATATGCACGGCCCTACGTGTTATCAGTGTCTGTGATGTGGTATATTATTGAAGCCCTAAAAATAATGATCAAGAAGTGCCTAAAAAATGTAACAATCTTTGAGATTGTAGTGTTATGAAAACCGTTAGGCAAACCCTAAATTTGGTTTCAATTTCCGATCATAAATATCTTGATAAACAGACAGGCGATCGGCTTGTAAAAGTCATGGGGTTCCTGACTGACCTAAGGTTTATAATTATTAGTACTAATAATTATCATTGCAGCATGAGCTAAATCCAGGATTTTGTTTCAGAATCTGAGACAAAGTTACCTAATATCAAATTTGTCTGATGTTTAAAAGATATATTTATATCCAAAAATGCAAAAACGCAAAACCATGTTTAAATGAACTAACGTCTTTTATCAGTAACACAAAATACAAAGGGTGATATTCCGGTAGCGCGTACTAAGTTAGTCCACACTTTTATGGAGTGCCTGTTGCAAACTCATTTAACCTGTACAGATTATTTTAATCCTTCAATGAAAATTGTCCAAAAAAATAATTTTGCAATGAAATGGGAAGAAAAAGATAATATGAGTATGAACTGAATTCCAACAAAGTCTTTGGTAGATTATCTTTGTCATGAATATTGAAGGAAGAAGATGAAACCTAGCATTACATAGAAGTGTGAAATAAAATTCTTGTTTAGTCTGGACTTATCTGAAGAAGTGGAGTCACGAGGTCAAAGGTCACCGGGCTCATTATCTATGCAAAAACAGCTCGTGATCGCATTATCTGAAGAACCGATTGATGGGTTCCTGCCAAACTTATATCATGTATGTATCTTGCAGAGCCGATAAACTGATTAGATTTTGTGGTCACGAGGTCAAAGGTCACAGGGCTCATTATGTATGCATAAATAGCTAATGATCACATTAGAACAGATGGACAGATTACCATCAAATGCAGGACATGTATGTATCTTGCTCAGCCCATGAACCGATTAGATTTGGGGTTATGAGGCTCATTATATATATGCAAAAATAGCTTGTGATTGCATTATCATTACAACCGATGGACGAATTACCATCAAACTGAAGACATGTATGTTTCTGGCAAAGCCAATGAACTGATTAGATTTTACGGTCAAGAGGTCAAAGATTACAGGTATATGAAAAATAGCTTGTAATCACAATATTCTGAGAACCTCTTTAATGGATTACTATTAAACTTGAATTTGAAAATTGCTTCTGTTTTGGTTTGTGAAATCGCTCTTTGGTTTAATTTTGTTTCTTTGTATACAGATGAAGCTTTCTCTGATTAGTTGTGATTTTGGGCCAATTATATCACATGATCTGGCAGAGATTATATGCTCTGTGCCCTCTCTAAAGGAAGTTGGACTAAATTGTACAGCCTTCCACAGTGACTTCTATGCAATTCTTGCTAAAGAAGGAAACAAGTCCAAGGTGAGTGAAAATACATATTGTAATTTTGTACTCTGGCCTATGAGGGGGGATCAATCACTTGAAAATCGTGAGAAATCACTGTGATTACAGTCCGGAAAAAGGTTAGGTTGGATGAGGAATTTAAAGTGTTCTCTTATTGGCAAATAAGAGAACACAGTCATACAGTCCAGCCACTCTCACAGCCTCCTCATTCAACCAGAGTGATCTTGTGGGAAGAGAAACGTTATGAAAACCACCACCATGAAAAGCTACCAATCCCGACCAAGGAACAGCTGCCCCCTGGCCATATATGTGATTGGAAGACGTGGAAGTCCCTCAATAGGCTTCGCACAGGGGTGGGGCGATGTAAATTCAACATGAATAAATGGGGATATACTGACGACACGGACACCAACTGCGAGTGTGGAACATCAGTGCAATCCATGTCACACCTATTAAGATGTCCACTCCTAATCGACCAATGCTGCCTGGAAGACCTGGTGGCAGCAAATGAGAAGGCTCTTCAGTGTGCCAAGGCCTGGCAGAGCATTTGAAGACACGAAAGAAGACTACAAAGTGTATATATCCTTTTCTTGAACATGATTTTATTTATTTTTGGTGCTTGATAAATCTTTATAGATATTTATCACAACTATGAAATTTTAGAAGTTTACCATTTCGTTTTTGTTTTTTTTTCTTTTTACTTTCTTCTTTTTCATTTTAAAAAATTCAGTTATGAGTTATGAGTTTTTGATCGATCGGGTGGGTGGTACATGCACGACATTACTTATTATAGGCTCTGTATAAGCTTGGCTTGTTAGAACTCTTGTGAGTAATGTGCCGCGGGATTCCATATCCTTAAACTGCTGGCGAACAGAGCAACAAGACCAAGCTCTGTAATTATTAGGATCTCTGTCCAGTAGTGCCGTGTTTGTGCCATCGAACTGGATCGACCAAATCAATTGATTCATAATATATGCAATATTTTTTTCCCGTTACATGAGAGTAATCTTAATAGTTTCATACTATTAATTAAATGTAATGTTAACTGTAATTGTATAATTGTTTTAAATGGGGGCATGCTACAAGAGTCCTATCTCGCACCCCGGGGCAACGTGTCTGACACGGCCGGTTGTAGCAACTACTCCGAAGATCAAGATTACATTAATCTTGATCGAAGGAGACACGAACGAACGATTGGCAAATAAATATAAAGAGGAATTGAGGATTGCAAGTAAAGATGAAGAACAATGATGAGAAAAGGGCCAGGACGCGATGGAGGGGTTCTTTCAAGTTTATTTAATTATAGATATATTTTAAAAACTTTATTTCTATATTTACACCTTATTTTTAATTATTTGTTCTTCGTCGAAATTGAATATTTATACATGCTCTTTATTACCTTTAAATTTCAATATTTTCATTCTTTAAATGTTTCTACAATGTCTTGTGATTTCATTCTAACAGATCTTAGTGGTTTTATCTTTGCTTTGTTAAACTGCATGGATTTGCTCATTTGAAATGTATACATTTACTCATAGTAAATGTCATTATATTATATTTCTCGTATTATTCAAATACTTACCAATACATATAACAACTGATGACATTTTGTTGTTGTTTTTGCTCATCTTTTTCTTGTTATTAGTATTTATTGTTATTATTATTATTATCATTCAATTAATATCTCATTTCTAAATCTAGATTAAAGCTAAATGTGCAGACTCTACATTTCCATTCTTGTACAATAAATACTTTCAGTCGTAAATGTATAGCATTAATGCAATGTCACAGATGTGTCTAAATAATCAACAAGAGGGTAGTTTGTTTGATTCTCCAAACCAGAACGCAGCTGTATTTAATAAAACCAGTCCTATAAATAATATACATTATAAAATGATGTACATCAACCATGGTTCAAGTACAGGCCATTGATAGTGGTCTGGTGGATAAGTCTCTGGACATTGAACTACGAGGTATGGGGTTCGAATCCCTGCTATAATGTTGTTTGGCAAGACATTAATTAACATTTGCCTTACTCAACCTCACTGTAGTAAGCAGGTTCCTGGTAGGATACATACCTTGAATGCATCTCTATGTAATTTGTAGTAATTAAATGCGCTATGGCTGTAATTGTCAGTCCTCCTGTTGTTAGGCACATGCTCTATTAGCTATCAACATTTTTTTCTGTGCTTACATTTACTATCCTGCACTTGACAAATTCTTAACTTTAATCCTGCACCAAAAAGTATACCTATCACTAACCCTAAACTTGAATCTATTTTCAGCCCTTATCCAAATCCTATATTTATTTAAATACATACCAGAGCATTTATCATCTGAGCATAGCTATACACATACATGTATATCGGAACACCCAGTTATATTTGCAGTCATTCAATTAAAACAGACAACTCTGGTAATGTACTTGTATCAATCACTGTTTCTATACATGTAGGTCCAAACTGTCAATCTTAACAATGTTACGTGTCCAACATCAACCTCATTACATCACCTAGTAGAAGCTTTGTGTTCCATGCCAAACCTGAATGACCTGGAATTATGGGAAAGCAATTTCGAGGAGGAGTTCTATTCTACACTGAATGCAAAGGCATCAACCTTACAGGTATGTATGTGTGTTTGTACTCTATATCCATGCCATGATGAATTCATGTACACATGAATTAGTGGAGATGAGTTGAAGGATTTATTATATATGAGCTGCCGTCAACAATTTTGTTATGTGTGTATAAATTTCTAATATGAAAATATATAATAGTGTTACATAGCTACCAACTGTTAAAATCGTAATTGTTACAAATTTTCCACCCTCATCACGAAATTTCGAGTACCCCTTCTATTATTACAAATTAATTTTTTTTTTTTAAACGCATCAAAATGCCCATTCTGTTTGTAAAAAATCCTACAAGCATCTCACCTTGGCAATTTGGGGATGTTCATTGGTTCATCGAACACACCAGTCGTGACGAAATCATGCATATTCAACCAATGATCCATACAAAATTGTCTTCCTGTATGTAGGAACTGTAAGAGGCATTGATCCATGTTGTTTTTATGCCTCCGCTACAAAGAAGCCGGAGGCATTATGTTTTCTGGTTGTCCGTCCGTCCCATTCTCGTGATCGCGTTATCTCAATAACAGATGGATGAATTCCCTCCAAACTTGGATCATGTATGTGTCTTGCAGAGCTAATGAGCTGATTAGATTTTGGGGTCACAAGGTCAAAGGTTACAAGCGCTCATTATGTATGCAAAAATAGCTTGTGATCGCATTATCATGAGAACTACCGGTAGCTGAAATTGAAAATATGATGTTCTGTGAAAACCTTCCAAGGTATCTATGGATAATAGCCAAGATGGTAGTTCTTTCATCGATTATTTGATTCGCCAAAATGACTTAATAAAGCATTTGTCACCTGAGTATAGCCATTCACATATGTATATCTGAGCACCCAGTTATATTAACAGTCATTCAATAATAACATGTAATCTGGTACTGTACTTGTATGAATCACTGTTTGTATGTAGGTCCAAACTCTCACGCTCTACAATGTCATGTGTCCAACATCAGCCTCTTCTCATCACCTAGCTGAAGCTCTGTTTTCCATGCCACACCTGACTGACCTGACACTAGGGGGAAAGGGTATCAAGGAGGAATTCTATTCTACACTGAATGCAAAGGCGTCAACCTTACAGGTATGTATGTTTGTTTGTACTCTTTATCCATGCCATGACGATCTCATGTACACCTGTAGCAGTGGAGATGGATTTAAGGAGTTATGATATTTTAGCAACAGTCAATAATGTTGTATTATTTGTTTTTTTATCAGAGCAAGGAATGGTTTTGTAAAGAGAGTTTATCCTGGTCAATGTATGATATAAAAGTTCATATAGCTTGAATTGAAAATATGATGTTGTACAAAAGACAAAGTACTTTGGTTTTTAATGGAGACTAACAGGAAGTGTTTAAAGATACTATGTCCCTTTTGCAGCCAACATCAAATTGTGTAGAACTTTGCAGGAACTATGAATATGTCATGTACATGTATATCCTATCTGTGAAATTTAAACGTTAGCAGTGTCCTAATATTCAAATTATGCAAGGAAACCTGTTTACTTTCTAGACTTCCCTGTCAGACACTATTGAGTCACTGACTGTTTTTTTTCATCTTTGGTAATAACATACATAAAATGAGCTGTAAACGGTTTGAGCATTTGTGTACATCAATAACCCACTTCTTGTAATGGCCAAAATTAAACTGATTGAATCTTTGCGCAGCATAAAAAGTATGACTATTCGGTACAATGATCTGAAAAATCAGACTGTTACTGGCTCTATAGCTCCTAAGTCGATTCAACAACTAATAGTTGTTATTTTCCCACTTAAAGACCTTTTCAAGCCCCCCCCCCCCTTTTTTTTTAGGGAAGTTCTAAATTAGTATTGTCTTTTAAATGCCGTTGGAATGTAATCTTTTCATTATTTTTGGCCTGCAAATGGCACATAGTACCTTTACAGTAGATATTCATTGATTTTAAAGACTAACTATATTTTCATTATTGTAAAGTTGAAACTTTGATTTGACAAAGTTATCAAATTCAACGCTTGGAAACATGCGGAGTAATGATTATTATAAATTACAAAACGCTTAAGTACAGCCCCGGCATAGCACCTGAAGAGCTCTCTGAACGCTTCTGAGATGTGTGAGATCATAGTATAGACATGATTTGCACAAGCAGACGATGTCCCATGACATCTCACACATTTTCAGTGCCTGTTTTTCATCTTCTCTTGAGTTCTTTCTCTTTCTTCACTACTGTCAGCCTAAATGTATAATCTATTGCCTCACTCTAAACCCCGTGCATGGTTTTATATTGATGATAAATGCAGTGATACAAAAATAAAGGAATCTGTCGCTTGTAAACAAAATAAGACGCCATTGTATATTCAGCTGCACACACATTGGTATGTTCGGCGTTTCAAGAGGGAACTAATGCCGTCCTTAATATCATTCCAGGGGTTTTTCAATTTGAAAGTCTGGTTTCTTTGATTGTAAATTAACCCCTATCTTGTGTATTTACAAATAAAAGATTGTAGATCAGAATCGGTTTCATATCCCCTTTTGAATGGTTTGAAATGCCATCCCATTTATATACACTAAACTCATTATAATTTGAGAAATAATAGCTTTGCAATTATGTTCATTCTTTATGGGATGTCGTCTGCCTTGGCATTATTGGTCCATATGGTGATGTCATTAAAACATCGTTATTTTTCTGGCGAATCTCTTGTATATCCCAGATGCTATGGAGGTGGTTGTACTTGTATTTTTATAAATCACTCGATATGTAGTTGACCTAAAACTTGTCTAGTGATACATACGTTGACATATTTGTGATTTTCTTTGAATTTCCACTTTAATTGAGCACTCTTGAGGAAGGGGAGGCTTGGGTTGCTATACTTATGCAGTAATACAGTTTCAGAACAAAACGATTTGACTGAAGTACACACAATGTACTTTCATGACTAGTAGATACAGATATTTTATGCCTCCATCACGAAGTAGCCGGAGGCATTATGTTTTCGGGTTGTCCGTACGTCCCGTTATCGTGATCATATTATCACAAGAATCGATTGATGGATACTTGCCAAACTTGGGTCATGTATGTATCTTGCAGAGCTAATAAACTGATTAGATTTTAAGGTCATGAGGTAAAAGATCAAAGGGTCATACATGTATATACCCTGAGAATCTGTTATTTGATTCCAATCAAACTTGAATTAAAAAATTTGCTTTTGTCTTGGTTCGTAATAAAATACAATACAAGACAATAAACTCATTTCTATAGTGCTCTTACAAACTAACTGTTGTTTCACAGCGCTTTGCACAAAAGTTACCGTAAGATGACTCTATGGCGGAGGCATCATTTTCAGGGTATTAAAAGGTGATCATGGGTCTGAAAGCAGTATTAAAGTATACTTTAGATTCAATAACCACTCAACAAGGATGGAGATCTAGATCACAGTGCAAATATTTTAAGCACAAAGCTGCATGTACTCACTCTACATATATATTCATGTATAAAGCATACTACAGTCAAACCTGTGTTAACGACCACCTGTTCATAACGTCCACTTCAAATCCCCCCATGAGATTTCATGTAGTTAAGAACCTGTACACAACGACCACCTGTCTTAAGCATCCAGCGGCCACTCATTTTGCTTCTGCTGGCCACTGAAAATGCCCACACAACGACCGCCATCGCCAGCCGTATAGTGACCAATAACAGCCATGTAGCCACCAGCAATTAACAGCAGGGCATAAACTATTTCGCTCACAGCTAGTGGCAGCTTATGAAGCTAGATCTAACTATTCAATCCTAAGCTTGTATTAAAACTTCAATCAAAACATTTAATTCTGACAGGATATTGTTTCTTCCACAATTCATTATTGGCTATACAATACTGAGTCAAGATCAAGGCATGGTGAGTGGGCGCGGCCTGTCTGTCAATCAAATGTTCAGGCTCCTTCATTTTATTTCTTTTAAATAATGTTTGATATGCGTTTTAAAAAATGCTGGACAATTTCAAAGATAGAAAATTATATTGAATCATTTCGGATTTTTATTTTGACTAAAAACAGTATCACTCTTTATTTATTTAATTTTTAAGCACCTAAAAAATAAACTTGCGTTTTTATATTTATCGATCGGAACTCCACCCGACTGAGCCCTTATTAAGTCCCGGCGAAATGTTTGTGCACTGGCGGAGGCCTTGGGAGTACTGTCAATAAATTATTCAAAATCAAAATGGCTGCCAACGCACACCTTTCTACAACAGCCCACTTGGGTGGTCGCTATGGACAGGTTTGACTGTATCAGTCTGGACCGTATGGCATTTAGGCAAGGTTGCAAATGTTTCTAAATAATTGATGAAGGGCTTTTTCTTAGTTTATATAGTTCTTTAAACACAATTGCAGCTCTATTTAGTAACACCAGTCATATGAAAACTATACTTTCTAAAATAATGGACATCGATCGTGGTTCATGTGGACATCATTTTGATCCAGTGGATAATTCTCTAAACTGTGAACCACAGGGTGTGTGTTTGAATCCCTGCTGTACGTAGCATTAATTTAGTTTGGCAAGACTTTAATCTATATTTGCCACACTTAACCCAGTTGTAATAAGTAGGTACCTGGTAGGACATATTCCTTGAATGCATCACTACCGTTGTCACGGGCTAAAGCGTGGGTAAGCACATGGAGATTATGTTGCATGCATATCATAATGTGATATGTGCTATACACACTATGAATATGACTGACAAAGAAAGTGGACAAAATATACAGTTCCCCAGGTAGACAAAGGAACATCCCTTCACTGCTATTATGTAAAAATGTGTAGAACCGGTGTCACATGCATATTCACCTTTCTACATAATAGCAGTGAAGGGATGTTCTTTTGTCTACCTGAGGAACTGTATATTTTGTCCGCTTTCTTTGTCTGTCATGTTCATAGTGACAAGACTAGAATGTTATCATTTTTAAACCTTGAAATGCTAATATCATTAAGGCTACATATGTATTTTTATGATTCACTGTCTGTACAGGTCGAAGTTCTCTGTCTTCTAAACGTAGAGTTTCCCACACCAACTTCATCCCAGAACCTAGCAGAATCATTGTGTTCCATGCCAAATCTGACTGCCCTGACATTTCAAAATATTGTTCTCATTGAGGAGTTGTGCTCTACATTGAAATTAGCGGCATCAATCATCAAGGTATAATATTTCAATTGAAACACTGTGTCTCTGCCCAACATTTTGTGAAAGGTCTGATAATTTAATTGTCACCCTTGTTACTTTTGATGTAATGTAACACCAAATGAACATAACCTTCATGTACTGGCTGAAATTATCAAGACTCATTTTGTTTTATTCAGCATTCTGTTTTTGTTTTTGTTCCTGATGTTTTGGATAGGTGCATGACCTGGCTTACTCTTTTGAGTTATTAAATGCACTATTGCTGTAATTGTTAAAGTTGGTCATCTTGTTGTTGCTCATATATCTCTCTATTCCTTTCAGGGTTCTTTTCCTCAAGTCAGAGAAGGAAATTTCAGGTTCAATGAACATCCTCAAGCGGATTTTGATTCATTCCTGCAGTCGCTCACCGACTGTCAACGGTGAGTTAACTAAACATATTCATTTTATCATACAACTCACTCCTAGATCCTAATCAAAGGATTGGTCAAACACGGTCACGTGTGATTCATATAGAGTGGTGAAGTATGACGTCATAAAAAATCTATTTTTAGAATTTCTCAATTTTTTTCTTCATATTCCGAAAGAACATCAAAAATAATGTCCAACTGTCGAAAACCAATTAAATATGTTAAGTATTTGGTGAGATATGACCATCTGAATGAATATATGTCCTATGGGAACTCAGTGTTATATGCTCTGGCTCCTAACCATTAGGAGCCAGAGCATATAACACTGAGTTCCTATGGGGAGTATATTTATTCAGATGGTCATATCTCAGCCAATACATAACATATTCATTTGGTGTTCGTGATTTGGACATTATTTTTGATGTTCTTTCGGAATATGAAGAAAAAATTGAGAAATTCTAAAAATAGATTTTTATGACGTCACAGCTTCGGTACTCTATACTGAGAATATCATGTTTTTCCATGAAATAGCATGCAATAGTTTCCAGTACAATTTATCTTTAGGTATATGATGTGCATCAGTGCATGTAGAGTTTAATATGCTTTATATACTGTGTATAGATTAATAAATGTATATCACTGTGCATTGATGCTTGTAAAGGTATAAGTGCGCCTACCGATATTTCTTTGTGCGCATTAAATTAAGCTTTTTACATTTGGGGTTTATTTGACAATGATAATTACTAAAAACCATTATGAAATAAAGTCTTTTTACATGTACATCAAATAAGAAGGATCTAGGATTTTTCTTGTGATGTACATTTCCACTTTTGATTGATTGATTGATTGAAGGATTTTATTGATAATTATCCATTCTCGCAGTCCAAAGACTGAATTGCAATAGTTACAACAGTTTACAATGTATATACATGATAAAAGCAATTATACAATAATATATTAAAACAGTCTAGGCAATCAACATTGAAATTCAAATAAAAGTGATCAACTGACAATTATTATGGCAACTATCATTAATTTCAATTAATAAGCAAGACAATCTTAACTGAAACATTCTAAAAACAAACTATTGAAATTAATCATTAAAACCATAAATTACGAATTTGGCATGCCGAAGGTTGATTTTGTGTCATTGGTAAAACATATCGGAAATATTGGAATTGAATTTCATGATGGATTAAGAAATAAAGTGAATTACATTGAAAATTCGCGAAGAATATTGAAATTTGTTGATAATTTAAAATATTTAAAATACACATATTGTACTGGCTAAATACTAGGTGATCAGTGTGATTTCATTCATATTCAAGTATTGCTCGTTCTTTAAAATTCAATGCTATTTATATAAATTTTATTCACAATTAAATATGAAATAATTGAAAATTGATTAAAAAATTTCAATGATTAAATACCTATTGCACAATTACTGGCAAATACTTCCCACAAGGAGTGCATCACACTCTATATTACAGCAGAGTGAGTATCAGGCATACAAAATTATTAGCATCAGAAAAAATGTTCGTTCAGAGTCCTTACCAAGTAAGGAAGAATGCTGTTTCTCAGTCTTTCTGTTCGGCATTTAAAGTCTCTCAATCTATCACTATATCTCAATCGTCGATTCGTGCTCTGCATCTCTGGAAGCCAGTCGCGAAAGTGCTTGTAGAGCGATTATGCGAACCTTAGGCAAAGATGTTCCCTTCTGTCAGAGAGGGATTGTAGACCTGAAATCTGGAGGGCATGTTCATAGCTGTGGTATCTATCATGAAAATGATACGGAGGGCTCTTCTCTGGACTCTCTCGATATCATTGGCCTGTTCAGATGTTATGGATGAATTCCAAACTGGAACACAGTACTCAAGCACAGGTCGAATGTAGCACGTGTAAATTGTGAGGAGATCTTCCACAGGGGCGCGATAACGCTTCAGGGCCCGATTGATGTAGAATTTTCGTGATGCCCTTCCTGTGATATCACGAACGTGGCTGTCCCAACGTAGGTTATGCTGCAGTATGACACCCAGAAGTTTGAGCTCTTTCACTTCCTGCAGAGTTGCATCATCTAACTCAGGTGGAAGTTCGGTCCGTGAGAAGGCCACTCTCATCGATTTGCACTTTGACGAGTTGATGTGAAGACCGTTATCCAAACACCATTGATGGAATAGCGTTAAGGTGGAGGGCATCATGTTGCTTGACCCTCGTCTGCGGCTTTCTGCGAAAGTTATGTCATCAATGTATTTCCATCTGGATATACCTGCTGCGTCTGTCAATGCGTCATTAATCAATGCAAGGAAAATTGCTGGCCCAAGGCGAGTACCCTGGGGTACACCTCCAACTGAGTAAGAGAAGATGAAAGTACTCCGTTGTATCTTGTCATCTGTTCTCGTCCATGAAGAAAGCTACTGATCCATGGCAGCAGGGATGGTCGAGCACCCATTGCGAAGAGTTTATTTATTGCGATATTGTGATTGACTAAGTTGAAAGCTTTTGAGAAATCAGTTACAGCAATGGTGGAAACAGTTTGGAGCCGATCAGCATTGGTATGGAGGAAATGTAGAAGATTGACGAGATAATGAGCAGTAGAATTTCCTCTCCGACTTCCATACTGTTGAGGGTCAATGTTAGGTTCGACATCTGCCAGTAGTTGGCGATAGATGAAGAGTTCAGCCAATTTTGCAAAGTGGTCAATCAGGGAGATTGGTCTCAGTTGATCTATTGTGGGAGGAGATTTCTTTGGGACCGGAACGACAATAGATCTTTTCCACTGTGACGGGACTTTACCTTCCCTATATGAAGTGTTTATGATGTCACATATGGGTGAACTCAGCTCTGCTGCGAACTCACAAATCAGCTTTGCGGAAACTCCATCTGGTCCACAGCTTTTACCAACTGGTGTCTTTTTCAGCTCACTGTACACTTTCCATGGATGAATCTTCATGACACTTGAAGGGTTTATGGGCTGATACGCTGGTAGTTGTCGTAAGTCTAATGGGGGAACGTTTGCTGAGATGTCAGTAAAGTGATGATTGATTGCATTAGCAATGGCCTGGCTATCAGTTATTTCCACTCCAGGAACCCTGATAACATTGAGTGGTGATGAGTTACTAGTTGCAATTTTAACAAATTTAAACCATGCACTTGGGTTTTGGTTTTTCAGTCTTTGGATCCGATTCTTGTAGTAATCTACTTTTGCTTTCTTGATTTCTCTTATGACCTTGTTCTTCAAACTGGACCACTCGGGACTGCAGCTACTGAATGCAGCCTGTCTGCGCTTGATCAGTTCTTTACCACTGGTGTGATCCAAGGTTTGTCCTTGCAGTGGACCTTAAATTCTCTTGATGGAAGAATAACTCAATGGCAGAATTGAGGTCATTGTAGAAGTTGTCACACTTGGTGCTGACATCATCTGCATTTGTGACACTAGACCAATCGTGAAGAACAATCCAATTCCCGAACCATCTTATGTCAGATTCCTTCATCGGTTGGATGGTTCTTGATGTGGTACGATTAGTATGCTTCACTAGATAGGCTTTAGGCAGCCACTTAACCCCTCTCATTGCAGGGTCTATCCGCTCTTCAGTGTTAAGGCTTTTTATTCACCTATCGAACTCGGCCTGACGGTTGTGTACTAAAGATGCATACAGCATCAACTCAAGAGCTGATAGATCATAATTATAATGCATTTATTTGCATGCAGCATTTGCATATTATTGTGCAAAGTTATCAATTTTTGTCTTACTTTCTATCAGGCACATTTGCCTCAATCCTCTTCTCATTTCATTCAAGTATCTAAGATGTGCAAGGCCACCCAAAGTTATTATGGTGCAGCTAGTTGCAGCCAAAAATTCTGCTGACAATATTGTCCACAATAACCCAATTACATATACTTAGTATTCCAGGGCCATATTCTGAAAACTATACTGTATGTTCTCTTTTATGTTTAAATAGTGAAAAGTATGTTCATTATCATGACTTGAGATTGCAGAAAATAGACACTGAATGTAGGTGCTGGTGCAGATTTATCCCTTAAATGTACATAGCCACCTTTGGGTAGAAGTAACCAATAACTTTTCTCATTCGTCTTTAGTATAAACAGGAAACATCCTTTCACTAGCATAAAAGATAACATAAATTTCAGAATACTACCCCAGTCCCCAGCACCTGAGCCCTGTAACATTGAAAGTTACTATTAATATTATCACCCAAATCTTAATTGTACATGTATCTCCTTTAATAAATCGTAACATTATAATGAATTGCAACATGCCATTAATTTTATGATAAAGATACATGTAGATCAAATACTAAGATGCAATAAATTGTAGCAAAACTGAAGATACACAAAATTGTTATAATTGATTTGATTGTCAGTCACTTCATATGTTACAGGGATCAGATCCTATCCCCCAAACCTATATTTTATCTTCTTTCCTCAATTTCAATTCAGGGACGATGGGGATGGCGTCTCGACGAGGAGGAGATTGTAGGACAGGAACTATGTCCCATTTGCAGCGGGCTAAACAAATCGGACGAGGAGGATGGCGTCTCGGAAGAGGAGGATGGCGTCTTGGACGAGGAGGATAAAGTCTCAGACATGTATGCCCTTTAATCAACCGTAACAATATGATAAATAATGTAAATGATAAGATATTTTGAAGAAAAAAATATTTCAAAATCAAAAAGCATCTGGATGTATAGCAAATCATTTACAGCATGTATTGCCCCAATACAGCATGTATTGCCCCACTTGATACATGAGAATCAAAAAAGATTTTTGAAAGTCGGTTTATAAGGTCAAAATATTTGTCTACTTTACGATACCCTTTTATACACCAAACTTAGTGATATTCCAGGCATGTTGTTGATTATCGATTTTGAAAAGGCCTTCGATTGTGTACCTCACAAGTTCCTATTCAATGTCCTTGACTTTTTTTCGTTTTGTGCCATCACTGACAAAATGGTTTCATCTATTTCATGAAAATGCATCGCTAGTGCCCTTTGGTAAGGCATTAATCCTCATTACCAGGTCTCTCAGAGAGGACCTAAAGCCGTCGGTCCACTGGTTGCTTACTAACAAGCATTAATGCTTCCTTAGCAGTCAGGTAACATAACACCACTACTAAATCATTACTCTGCTGATTTGAAATCAATTTGTGCTCTTTCCATGTAGAATAATAAAATACATCTTCTATGTGGAGCTGTGCTAATTAGACTACCATCACTGGCTGAGGAGAGAAGCTCTCCCTTGCTTGACCACAAGACTGTTTATATGTAGTTGATCAGTCAGAGTTAAAAACAGTCCCTGTCT